>JAASFQ010000446.1:0-22832 GCA_023333845.1 Globisporangium polare | reverse complement strand
TTCTACACTACTACCCACTTTAAGGAGCAATTCACCACTCCACAGTACATATTTAGCACTGATAAACGGTTCGACAAGAGAAGGCCCGCAAGAGATCCTCGCCTCGAGCTTGGCCTGGACACTTTTTCCTCGAAGAGCTCTGTTTTATTGTGCGCGCTCCTCTCTCGTTTGCTGTTGTTGACTTGGTGCCATTTCGCAATCCATCCGAGCGAGCGCAACACGAGCAAGCAGCAAACCCATCGAAATGGCGGCGACACGAAGAAGCCGCTCGCCCGCGCTGGGCGTCGTGCTCTGCATAGCGCTGCTCTGCGTCACCAGCAGCAGCGGGCTCGTCTCCGCCGCGGCGCAGAGCGCCATGATGGACATGCCGGTGCGTTCCTGCTATTGTTGAATGAATCACGCGCGCACATGTGTCTGTGCGTCCTAACTCTTCTCTCCTTCTGTGTGTGTGTGTGTGTGTGCGCGCGCGCATGTATGATGCAATGGCGAAATGCAGTCGGACCCGGTGAGCGGCGAGATGGTCATGAGCGCGGCGTATCACTTTGACCTGAAGAACGGCCAGCGGCTACGCTTCGCCACGGACGACACGTTGACGCAGTTCCTGCAGGACCCGGTACGGTGCCATGCATATCCTATTCGTCCATGTCTTGTCGCTAGTGACACCACCCGTATGTGTGTGCTTACTGTCATTCTCGTGTTGAACCTTATGATAGAAAACGGGCTTGAAGAGCGTTGAGTCGGTGGATGCCACGGAAGGCGGTGGTGACGACAGTGCCGCCTCGTCCGGCAAGCTCTGTCCTGTGTGCGGCATGGAAACCTCTGCGAATGGCGGGCCGCAGGTGTCGACGCAGCACGGCGAGCAGGTGATCAAGACGTGCAGCATGACGCACGCACACCAGGTGTACGACCAGGCGCTGCTCTTCCAGGACGACAGCGCACAGCAAACCACGACCAAGAGTGGTGGTGGCGCAGCCGCCGACACAAGCAGCTCGGTCGATTTCTGCTCTGGACCGGGCACGACGATGCTCAACGGCTTCTCGTTTGGACGCAACGGCTCGCCATGTGTGCTGCTGTGGTTCCCTGGCTGGGTGCTCTCGACACGGTGGGTGTACGCCTTTGGGTGCCTTGGCGTAGCGCTCATCGCGGTCTTCAACGAGTACCTGCTGCACCTGCGCCGCGTGCTGCGCAAGGAGAGCAACACGCTCAAGCGCCTGCGGAGCGTGACGAATGGCGGCCCCAACAGCAACAGCGTGAGCATGTCGACGTCCGAGATGACGCAGCTGCTGCGCTCGTCATCGTACCAACAGCAATACGCCGCATCGTCGCTGACGCAGGCGTGCTGTCCGGCGTGGTTCCGCACGCTCGCGCCGGAGACCCAGCACCTGATCCACTGCTTCTTGCACGGCTTCACGATCTTCATCGCGTACATGCTCATGCTCGTGTCCATGACGTACGACTGGGTGCTCTTCGTGAGCGCGATCGGCGGCTACGTGGCGGGCCACTACGTCTTTGGCGAGCGTCGGGACTCCATGGCGGACCTCGATCACGACGTGAACTTCCCATGAGAAAATGCGAATTTGTGGAGGACTTTGAGAGCTTGAAGAGCCTGGTGTGGGTGGAGTGAAATGATTGATAGGAAGGGCCTGAAGCGATAGATGGAGAAGAGATAAGGTAGGAAGTAGTAGCAGTGGATAAGTCGTTGTAACGAAGTGCGGTTGGCTTGAGTCTCCTGTTGTTGGTTGGGACTTGGGGAAAGAAAATGGTCGAAGCAGAGCGAACTCTTCAGTGTGCTCGCTGGACTGTCGACGTTGAAATGGATTTCTGGACCAGTGTACAGCCTCGAGTGTCGGCCTTTCATGGACAGTCTGACTCGGCACATGGCAACGCGTCCATGCTCTCGCGCTCTCCACCTCTGTGCGCCAAATCTCGATCTCGTTGGTGGCGTGGCGCGACGTCTTGGGCCACCTCGACATTGCAGTTTGCAAAAGTAGTGTGTACCACGCCTTTTCGGGCGTTTCAGTGAGGAGCAAGAGTAATCCAAAGTCCGGTGCACACTAGTCCAGGATGTTTGAAATTCGCGCGCGCAACAGAACCACAACGCGCACAAAGGGAAAGCGAGAGCGAGGAGAAACGAAAGCCCACGCGGCACCACAGCTCAGCTCATCGCCCACCCTCTCTCTCGTCTTCGTACGTGTTCACGCGCTCAGAGAGCGATGGCGACGGAGGAGAAGCGCGTGCGCAGCAGGAGTCGGGAGAGCAGCACCGGAGGACGCTCGCGCTCGCGCTCCCGTTCGAGAACGCGCTCCCACTCGCGCGACGACCACCGCAGACGCGCCAAGCGGCGCCACCGCCGCCCGCGCGACCATCGCAGCAGCCACCGCAGTCGCAGTCATCACCACAGTCACAGTCGCAGCAGGGGAAAGGAAGTGTCGTCCTCGAGGCGAAGTCGCAGTCATAGCCGCAGCCGCAGCAGCGAGAGCAGAGGTGTGAACAGCAGAAGAAGCCCGCATCGGCGTGGTCCGTCGAGCTCCGAAGAGCGACGCGAACGCACGAAGGGACGAGAGGAGGACGAGGTGCGGTCGAGGGACAGGGAGGAGCACCAGCGGCGACGAGAGCGGGAGCTTTCCGTGACACCGGAGGAAGAACGAGAAAACCCATTGCCGGTAGAGGAGAAGCGGGAAGAAAAATCGGAGAGCGAGAGCAGTTTTCCTGAGGCGAAAGAAAGCGAGGGGGCCTCGAGCGAAATCGCGCTCACGGAGGTCGATGAAACACAGGACGAGCCTGAAGTTGAAGACAAGGGCGAAGAAAAGGTCGAAAAGGTCGAGAAGAATACGAAGGAGAAGGACCCGTCCTTTCGGTTCGAGCACCTCGAAGCGATCCGCAACGTGCAGCTGATCACGCGCAACGAGTACCCACTGGATCACCTGCAGCGCGACAAGCTGGTGAACCGCGATTACGACGACTTTGATGATGAAGATGGCGATGGGATTTGCTACTGCAGCTATCCCGACGATCTGGACAAGGACAAGAGGCGCTGTGACGACGTGTCGTGTCTCAACTTTGCGACGTACGTCGAGTGCAATGCGCACTGTCCGGCGCGAGAGTACTGCAGCAACCAGCGCCTGCAGCACCCGCACCTGTTCCCGAAGCTGGAAGCATTTAAGGTAAGCGCATTGTTAGGCGACTGTATGGCTTCTGCGTTGTTTGTCTGCTAACTGGGCTACCCCTTTTCCCACCGTATTTACAGACAGAGCACAAGGGCTTTGGTGTGCGCACAACGGAGGACATTGCGCAGTCGCAGATCATTGGCGAGTACGTCGGCGAGATCATCGACCAAAAAGAGCTCACATACAGACTCAAGTCAGCCCCGCGGGTGCGAACAACTCCACATTACTGCTTTTACGATCTTGTGCGGTATTCACACGTGTTTGTGTGTGTCCATTCGTGCTCACAGAACGAGTTGAACTTCTACTACTTGCTATTGGAGCCTGGTATCTACATCGATGCGCGAAACAAAGGGAGCTTCACGCGGTTCGTCAACCACAGCTGCGAGCCAAACTGCAAAACCGAGAAGTGGACTGTGAAGGGAGAGACGCGCATTGCAGTCATCGCTCTCCGCGATATCGATGACGGCGAAGAGCTCACGTTTGACTACCAGTGGAAAGCGCTGGGCTCGCGCCAGATCAAGTGTTTCTGTGAGTCAGCCAACTGCAAGGGCATCATCGGCACCGAGGGAGACACTGTGAAAGACAACACCCCGCGAGGAGTTTTCCGAGAGCCGAAGGTGAACGAGATTGGCGCTGCAATTGTCAACCGCCGGATTCGGATATTTAAATCACCAGACGACCACTCGCAGTACTACATCGCCACCATCAAGAGGTATGTGCTGTGCGTGAGTTTTGGCGACGTGATGTACTCCGGTTGTGTGTCTGACGGACGTCATTTGTTACATTGTTGCTATAGCTTCGACAAAAGCGATGGAGTCTACGAAGTGGATTATCAAGACACGACTGATGAGATTGCAGATGAAGACGAAGACGTGTTTGACTCTCCGGACGAGAAGACTGGCGAACGCTACATCCGCTTGAGCGAGCTGGACTGGCACATCTTCGTTGAATTCGACGGATTGTCGGAGGACCAGATGCAGAAGGAGTTCTTTTCGATTCCCAAGCGCCGCGTGACAGATCAGCAGACGGAGAGCCGAGAGCCTTCACCAAAGAAAGACGAGAGCCGAAGTCAAGGACCCCCTCCGGTTAGGTCCTCGAGAGAAGCGTCGCCAAGTAGCGCCATGTCGACTGGGAGAACTATCTCGAACGCGCCGGTTAGCGTGGCCAGGAAGAACATCGACGGAGAAAGTGTGGACGCGGACGGAAATGTCGTCACGAACAAGATTCTCGTCAAGGGAATCCCGATCAAGTGCAACGCCACGATTCTGCGCAGTTTGTTCGTCGTCGACGACCGTCGCTCCAAATTGGCGGGAGCTTCCGATCCATCAGCGAGACCAGCTTCCCAGGATATTGTGAAGGATCTGGACTTCTTCTTCTTCAACGACGACTCGGGATGGGCACTGGTGGAGCTCTCAACATTAGAGTATGCGAGCATGTTCCAGCGCAAGCTCAACAATCGGCCACTCTTCAAAAAAGAACTCCGCGCGTATTTTGCTGGTAGGAAAGAAGTAGAAAACTTCCAGCGTGCCAAGCGCAACTTCGCGCTCCGTCGCCGTCAAGACAATGCCGCTAATCCAAGTGCAAGCAGTGGGGGCAGAGACGCAGAGCAGCAACAAGATGGCGAGCCTCGACGAGCGGTTGCCGCTGACGTTCCGAAAGCCACCGGACCGTACTGCTTTGGTCGCAAGCTGAACTGGCAAGTCAATGTGGAGGAGATGGAAGACTCGCCGACCCGCCGACTTGGAATCTCGCCATCCCTCGAGCAAACCTTGCGTGCGAAGTGCGTGGTCATGATCTTTCGGCTTGTGAAGAGACTCCACCTGGATCGTGAAGATGCAACGAGTGCGATCATCGCGCTGAATCGCTACTTCACATTCCACGCGATGAGTGTTCGGAATGTCGAGTACATGGCTGCGTCGGTGCTGCATTTGTTCCTGAAGGCTCACTCCCGAAAGTTCTCGTGGGAGGCGTTTGTCTCGGAAGTGTATGCCACCAAGAACTCGATCAAAAGCAGCAACGGTCAAACGAGACAGCTTCACGCCAAGTCGGACGAGTTTCTTGCGACGCAGCGACCACTGTTTGAAGTCGAGAAGGAGCTGCTGGAAGGTCTGCGGTACGACTTGTCCAGCGAAGATCCGTATGCGCTGCTCGACTCGCTGACAAGTGGAAACAAGGGCCGAAAGAAACACTATCAGCATGGCGATGACAAGAACCCGAGCGATAGCCAGATCTTCCCCAGTGATGTGCACAAAGAAGCGAAACACTTGGTCGCTGACGCGCTGCGGCTTCCGATTTGGGTACAGATTCCAGTCGAGTGCATCGTGCTCAGCATCGTGTACGTGAGTGCAGCGGTGACGCAGGCGTTGAAGGAAAATGTGAGCGGCTCCAGCGAGAATCCTGCTGGAACTGAACCAGCATCGACATCTCGACCCGACTTTTTGCCCGTTTTGGACGGAAGACGGAACGAACTCGAGAGTCTGATGCTCTTGGAGTGCTCCCTCTCCATCTGCGATAACCTGAAAGAACGATGGAACCGCCTCGAGAAGATCGCAAACCCCAGTCTGAAAGCCAGTCAATCTGACGACTACTTTGACACTGAGCAGTTCGCAGTAGCGCGCGAGAAACCTGTCGAGATCTCTCAGAGGATATCTCTGCTCCTGAAATCGTGGATCAACGTGCCATCTTCCAGCATTGGTGGGGCCTCCGTCTCACCAGATCGAGACAGTCGAAGAAATGACAAGACCGAGTTCATCACCCTGTCAATGATTGGGAAATCGTCTGCGTCAGCATCGATCAGTGGCGACTCCGCTTCGAAGAGTCCCTTTGAGACGAGAAGAGGCCCCAGCAGCAGATATGGTGAACAGCATGCTAGCGAGGTCGTGTCAGCAGCTACGGTTGTGCCGACACATGTCGCGAAAGGTCCGAGAGGCGGCAGTCTTTCGATCCTGTCCAGCTCGGATCGCCTTCACACGACGGAGATTGTGAACGTCGAGATGATCCGGAAGCGCAACTACTTGGGTACCATTTCCGAGGGAGCTCCGTTCGATCTGGCGGGGAAGAAGGTTTACCTGCAGCCATGGTCGTATCGTGACGCCAAGGCACCGTTTTCAAAGGAAGGCGATATTTCCAAGTCGTGCGTGCGTGAGCTGTCAGCAGCGATCATCCTCCACAGCAGATCACCGAGCAACTTCGTCAAGCTGTACGGCATCGTGTTTCCGGAAGAGAAGAAATCGACGGCGAAGCATAGCACTTCGGAATCGGCAAGTGAGAGCGAGTCGAAGCCCTCTGCACTTCTGACGACTGAGGATCTGGACGCTGAGATGATGAGGGAGTATTCAGACGTGAACGGGCTTCTGTCGTCGCCAGGTCGTCTGGACAGCACCAAGCATTACCTTGCGTACGAGCAGCCGCTGCACATGTACTCCGGGATCGTTGAAGCGAAGGTGCCGATTCCGATGCAGTCGAAGAAGAAGGCGATTTTCGACATGCTTCAGGGTCTCGCAGTCTGCCACGAGCTCAACTATGTGCACCGCTTCATCGCTCCACAGCATCGTACGTTTCCGTGTAGTCCACTCCCCCACTGTTTTACCTGGCACTAGGCGTTTACTGACACACACCTCTTGCTGTTGCTCAGTATACATCTTCGAGAATGGCGCCAAGCTCGGCGGGTATCACGCGACGCGGAAGACGGTACTCGTCAACAAGACGAAGGAGACTGGCGCTACCAGCAGCAACGTGTTCGAGATGAGCGAGAATGAACGTAAGGAGCTCTGCACGGGTGCGTGGGTCAGCGTCACAGCTCCTGAGATCTTGCTGGGCGACCGCAACTTCTCGTGGCGGTGCGATGTTTGGTCCGCGGGAGCCCTGGCACTCGCGATTCTGCTGGACAGCACCGTTTTCCTGCAAGGCATGGACACGCGCACGCAGCTGGATCTGATTTTCCGCTTGTGCGGCACGCCTCATGTGGTGTGGGAGGGTGCGACAAAGCTGCCTCTCTTCGGTCGTTACAAACCAAAGGACGAATACAAGATGCGGCTGCGCAAGTCGCTTACCGAGTACCAGCAAAAGCAGAAGCGCGACGCACTTCCTGACGAAGCGTTCGCGCTGCTCGAGTCGATGCTCCAGGTGGACCCGTCGAAGCGTTTGAGCGCAAAGAAATTGCTCGAGCTGGACTTCTTTGCCGATGTTCGCTCGGCTGCTGCTGGTGATGATGGCGCTGCTGTCGACTTCAGCGGCCTCGAAGAGACGTACTCGACGCAGAAGAAGAAGCTGCTGGCGCACCTGAAGACCAGCAAACCGAAGCGCCGACGCCCTTCTGGCTCGGGTGAGTTCTCTTCGTCGTCGTCGCATCGACCGTCGAGTCATTCGCAGAACCGGAAAGCATCAGAAGGCGACCTGAGCAAACGCGAGAGTTCGAGTCGAGCCAGCGCCGTAAACTTTGGAAGCCAAGAAGCCGAGACGCTCGAGGACGTGCCGCTTCCATCGTTTATCAATGCGTCGTCGAAATCGCCGGTGAAGAGCAAATCATCGCTGCAGCCTGCTCGTCCAGAGAAGCGCGCCAAGCTCGGCTGGGGCATGGGCCTCCACTCGGAGAAAGCGAGCGAGTAATAACGGCGGAGCAACCTTCACGGTACGTTACCCACACCCACTTTCATGCAAGTGAAACGTCCATCATAGAGACCGCGATAGATAGCCAGTCACACTCAATACAACAAACAGCAGGGTATGAACACAAGCCATCTCGACATGTGCTTGTTTTCATGAGCAGACCGTGTCACCACCTTTATGAGTTCTAATGAAGGCATTGTATATGGACGGCTCACTGAGTTATACAATCTATGCATGAAGACGAGCCTAAGCGAAGATATTGTTGTACCCAGACTCGACTGCGCCTTCGAACGAGTTCTGGCGCGCGCGCACCTTCTCCTGTCCCTTGCGGTGGCGACGGTACCAGCTCGTCTCGGCGACGTACACGACCTTCTTCGCCGTCTCTTCATTCGCCATAGGTGCTCCCTGGGAGCTTTGCTGCTGCTTGGCGAGCCGCACCTCAAGCTCCTCGAGGATGCCGGCCATCTGCTGGCGGTTCTTCACGGCCGCCATCTCGTCGCGCAGGTCTGTGTGCACGCGCAGGTCCTGGAAGAGGATCTTGAACAAATGCGCGCGCACGATCTTCTCGCTCGCCGGCGGGAACTCCTCGGCGAACGCCATGTACTGCTTGGCGAGCTCGATGAACGACGTGTTCTTGCCCGGCGTGTTGCTATTGGCGTCGGCAAAGATCGCCGGGTTCTCCAGAATTCCCTCGGAAGTCATGACGCCGTCAGCGCCCGTGGCGTCTAGGCACCGCTGGATGTCTGCGGGCTCCTCGATGCCGCCGTTCGCGATCACGGGGATCGACAGCCGCGCCTTGATCTGGCGGATGATGTCCCAGTTCACGGCTTCTACGGCGGTCTTGTTCATCTCCTTCGTGCGGCCGTGCACGACGAGCATGTCGCAGCCCGCGGCCTGTAGCATATCGCAGAACTCGAGCGTCTCCTGCTCGTCCGGGAACATGCGGATCTTCACGGTCACGGGGATCGACAGGTTGTCGCTCAGCGTCTGCACGATCTCGCGCACCACGTCCTTCTCCTTCATGAGGAACGACCCGTAGCGCCCTTTGCGAGCGATGCCCTACATGAACAACGTATAGAGGTGCACGTACACATGAAGCCATGAGGAGCGTATCGCGTGAATGAGAAGCTCCCACTAGTTCATACCTGCGGGCAGCCGAGGTTCAGGTCGACGGCATCGCAGTGGCCTTCGACGTGCTTGGCGGCTGCCAAGACGGTCTGAGGGTCGTTCCCGCAGAACTGCACAACAACAAACACCAAAGCGTTAGCAACACTGCGACAACCTATAGCATTGGTGCGTGCACACACCTGGACGATCAGAGGGCGGTCGTGGATGTGCTGCTCAAACATCTTCTCTCGGTACGCCGGGCTCTCCGCAAACAGCCGGCTGTGGAGCATGGGCGTGTAGCACAGCTCGGCGCCGTGCTGGCGAGTGAGCATGCGGAACGCCAGCTCCGACTGGTCCACCTAGATATGTAGCGACACGACACGCAACGTAACGCCGGCCGTGAGCACGCAATGAGCAAGGAAGCGCCAATCAATGGCAATGAACCCGTGAAGACGCGGCTTTTGTTTGGCAGAGCACACTGCCGCACAGTGGGAGCGCGTACCATAGGCGCTACGATGCGCTTGGGCGCGCCGATCGCATTGTAGAAGTCGTAGCCGCGCAGCTTCTTGGTGATCGCGCCGATGCCGTTCGCTGGAGTCGCCATCGTTCCGCTTTGCTCGAAATGTGATTGACAACCACGCCAGTCAGACATGCACGTTTATTTTATGCGTACACAGTACTACTCAGCGATATCAGCTCTAATTGGCAGAAAGCAATGCGTTCATTTTGGCCAATGGAAACATATGAGGTCAAATACCGGTACATTTTCGTCGAACCATGCAAGCATATTTCGTCCAAACCGGTACGCTGCTTGCTGCAGTTCGACTCGGCGCATTTCGGGGAAAAGTGCAAGAACACATTCGCTCGCGGGCCACGCGATCTCTCTCTGTGCGTGCGGACGTAGTTCTCCCTGCCTGCATGCATGCGCACTGTGCGCCTCTCTAGCACTATATGCCAGGCGTGCTGAAGCTCTCTGTTTTGCTACAGGGTCTGTGCGGTTGAGAGCAGTGAGTGAGAAGGGCAGTGGCTACAACGAAGGCTCTTTTTTTCTCCTGCCAAGCAAACGGAAGATCCGCGAGCACGCAGCTCAAGACACTACGACTGCAGTACACTCCAGTGCTTCAATAGCGAACAAGGCGAGTCTCAGCGATGCAGCACCCAGTGGCCAGTGCGGGCGTGATGTGGGAGGACGAGCTCCAGCGCGTGGCGCAGTGGCTGAGCTCGAAGAAGCGGCAGCGCGAGCAGCAGCAGACGGCGATCCTGGCGCGCGTGAACACCCACGTGCAGTTCGTGCACGCGCAAAAGCGCGACCGCGAGCTAGAGGCAGAGGAAGATGATCTCCTGGACGAAGACAACGACGACGAGAGTGCGCCTGAGGCGGATCTCGCGCTCGATTTCCTCGACGGCGTGAACGCCGACGACATCAAGTCGCTCCTTGAAGCTGAGGCTGCGCGGTCTTCTGGGGTTGCTGCTGCTACGATGACAGAGAGCGTGGCTGTGTCGGCAACTGCTGTGGCGACTTCTGCTCCAGAGTCGAATATGTCGATGGCGCTGATCGAGATGCCGAGTCACTTACTGGCGAAGAACTCGCCACCGAAGCTCTACGCGTCACCTGCGAAGCACGTCGATCTTCAGCCAAAGTTCGTCGTCCCATCAATGCGTCTACCAGTTTCCACAGCAGCAGCATCAGCGAAAGCGTCAGTTGCAGCACACGAAGGCAGCTCACAGGAGGAAGATGCTGGCGTTGCGGAGCTGATGAACGAATTGGACCTCGACATCAGCGATGTGGCTCACCCTCTTCCCCGCGAAGCAGCTCGTCATAGCGATGGCCACGAAGAGCACAAAACGGAAGAAAGCACACCGCCACACTTTCGAAAAGATCGATCGAAAGCAGACCAGCAGACAGGCTCGGCGACTTCGTCGGCAATGGAAGCACTCGCACAATCCGTCTTCTCGAGTCCAGTGAAAGCCAACAAGACCAGAAAACAGAAAAAGAGCCGCAACGTTGTGCGCGATGGCTCGGATGAGAGTGACGAAGGTGACGAGCGATCTGTTGAGCGTGCGCGATCAGCACAGCGACCCCCTGTAGATCCGGATGCAGTCGGCGACGAGATGCGCAGCTGGGTGAGTGGGTACCGCGATCCTGAGGTCATTCGCCGCAAGGAGTCGATGTCGCAGCGGAATCGTCGCCCCACAGCCCGGTTCGGTGTCAACTCTGTCGAGGAGCAGCGGTATATCAACAAGGCTGCCAAGTATTACGCAGAAGGCAAGGATGTCGGCAGCAGCGACAGCGAATCTACGGCCGAGAGTCTTGGAAGTGACTTTTCGCCCGAAGAAGTCGAGGATCAAGACGATCCGGTCAGCGACGTGGAGTTGCTGAGTGATGATTACCTCGATCGAGAAGAGGCTGCGTCTACTTCGTCGAAAGCAAAACCCCGTCGGCGACTTCGCAACCAGCACAAGGACAGCAAAGCGACAAAGACAGCGAAGTCGAAGCAAAAGTCGAAGAAGACGCGAGCAGTTAAAGGTGCAAGCAGCGCGCCAGAGCCAGCTCCGAAAAGCAACAACGCAGGAGGAAATACCGGTGTGAGGGAGAATGGTGCAAAGAAGAATGTCGGCAGCTTTGTTCCTTCGAGTCAAGCAAAGCCGAGCAGCAATGCATCACGCGAGACGGAGACGATCGACCTCCTCTCTAGCGACGATGGATCAGATCGCAGATCGGACAGGGGAAGCAAACGCGCCGGAGTGAAGCGACAAAGCGACAAGATCCCGGAACGGATACCGAACGGTTCAGGTGCAGCCTCACATGGTCAGTCGAGAACGGCGAAGGAGAAAGAAGCCATGGTTCTGCGGCTGAACCTGCCCAAGTCCATGCGAGAGAGTGTGACTGCCGCACACTCAACAAGATCCCGACAACCAGTCTCCCGAGAGGCTGCGCACGGTGTTGATGCTCTTCGTCAAGTTCAAAATGCTCACGCTGGAAGTAAAACCACCGATTTGAGAGAAGGAGTCAGTGAAGAGGTATCGAAGGCGAGCGTGACTGAACGAGTACAGAGCACAGCCGACTCTAATGCCGATCACGACGGGGATGTTTCGGACGCTGGTACTGCAGACCTCGACGAAGATATGGCTGATCAAGCTCTTGACTACGAAGGCACTGATGAACAGGATTCCACTGTCGCCAATCCAGCTGCTGTGAATGCTGATGTGTCATCGCCAAGCGAAGCAGCAACACTCATTGATAAGTCCCTCCCTGCACTGACTAATGAGGACTCTTCCGAGGCGTTGCAGGTGGCCGAAGCTACTCTCAGTTTATCGGAGGCGTTGCTAGCCCAACACAACCTGCTGGAGATCTCCAAGACAAAGCCAAGTGAAGGTCAGGAACATGTCGGCGTGAACAAAGACGAGGAATCTGAGGCGGAGACGATCGATTTTGATGACGTCGAGCAGGAGTCCAGCAACGATGAGGATTTCGACTTTGGTGGAGGGGAGAGCAGTCGGCAAGAAGACCTTGGATTCAGCGACGAGGACAACGAAGCGTCCGATGACACGCCAGCGGTTGTCGCTCCACACGATGAAGACTACGTGCAGTTTTTCGAAGACACGCCATTGCGAAAGCTGAAGGTGGCGCAAAAGAAAGAGCTAGAACAGAAGCAGTCTGAAGTGAGTGGTGTGCAGAGTGCTCATCCAAAGCCTTCTGGGAGTGCTGCGAGCACCCTGGTAAGCAAAACATCATCGAGCACTGCGAAGACTCCAGATCCGAAGCCTGCAGCTCCTGTGAACGGCGCGAAGAGCATGGTTGCTGCTGTGGCGAAGGGGCTGACTGGGTCTAACGGACTGCGGAAAGCTGTGAAGCCAGCTGCGATCGCTACTTCGGCAGTGCTGAAGGGGAAATTCGAACACTCGCGGCGGTCGATCAAAGTGATCGACGATGGCGTGAACAATTTCGAGCGTGGCAAGCGAAGCGTCTCCGGAGTGTATGCAGGAAACAAGCCAGGCGTGAAGAAGAGTCGCTTCAGCGAGCCGCTGGTGCAGCACCAAGAGAATCATTCTGCGAATCGGTTGACGGAGGAGTTCATTTCCTCGATCTCATCGCCAGAGAGGCGTCCAAGCGTGGATCAGTGGCCGAGCAAGTCCAAGAATGGCAACGGCGCAAGCAAGAGCACTCGTGACGAACCGGATGAGCGGTATCTCTCGTACGGGAGCAAACCCAATGGCACGAAATCTCGAAGTTACGACAGTGACGACGAGCCCTTGTCCGTATCCGCTCGAGGCTCGAAATCCCGATCCGGCGACAAGGATTCTCGCAGTGCTGCTACCACCAAGAATGGTTTGTCCAGTCAGCCTGAGAAGACATGGTCGTTCTTCTCGATGGTCTCGTCATCGAATGAAAACGTCGATTCGAACCCGCGAGCTGAGAAAGTGTCCGAGTTCCGAAGAGAGCGACAGATGGACATCTACGATGCGCTTCACATCGAGAACCAGGGCGAGAATGGGCTGACGTCACGTGATCTCCGAGACGGCGAGTACAAACGGCCGAGCGTGTTCAAGAAAGTGCAGGAAGAGAAGGAGAAGCGAGGGATCGCATTCGTGCCGAGGGAGAAGTTTCAGGAGAACGCGCCGATTCCAAAGAAGAAGAAAGTTCCCGCTGCTCAGCAGCAAAAGCCGCCGGTTGACGACCAGCGAAGCAACGGCTCTGACAAGCGATCGAGTCCAGCGAAACCAGCTTCTCATCAAAAGGAAAGTCACTACGGCCCTTCCATCGGCGAGCCATACTCAGCAAAGAAGAAGAACAGCAGCAGCTCATACGACGATCGCAGCAGCCATGTCAAGTACGCGCCTCCCAAGAACTCATCGTCGTTGAGCAAGAAATCGAAAGGCAGGCAGTCGAAGAACGACAAGTCCAAGAGTCGAAGATCACCGTCGCCTGTATCCCGCAGGCGATCGAATGATTCTGAAAGCTACCGGTTCAGCAGTTCTCAAGGAAGTCGTTTCAAGGAGGACGACGATCGTGGTCGACGCCGTGAGCATTCTCGGTCTAGGAGTCCGCTGAGGAAGCACGATCGCTATGGAAGTGGCTCGGATGCAGCTTCGCGAAAGCAATATCGATCGCTTTCTCGCTCGAGGTCGCGCGATCGAGACGAGCGCAGCAGCAGATTGCGCAATGAAGCCGACCGCGACTTTAGGCCACGCATCGACGATCGCGACCGTGATCGCTCTCACAGCTCCAAGGATTTCCGAGACAGCGGCAGCAAGCGGGAACAGTCTCCTCCTGTGGGAGATCGTGCAAGCTCCGATCCGAGAAAGCGCGCGCGAAGTCTGGATCGCAACGATGGCAGACACTCGCCATTGCGGAACACGGAGTTTGAAGATCCGAATCCACGGGATTTGAAGAAAGCAAAGCCTGTCGACCCGAGAGTGGCCACACGCAAGGAGAACACTGTGCGTCGCGGCGAGTCAAACATCGTGCCGCCGCCGCCACTTGGCGCTCTCGATGACTCTGGGAGTGACATGTACATCTCGGATTCGGATGGCAGCGAGAATGGTGATTCGAAGGAGGCAGACATTCGCTTCGACTTGGAAGAAGTTCCAGTCGATCAGCGCCAGATGAGACGACGCGTGTACGTGTCTGGCATCAACGGCATGATGAACGAAGGAGTGCTGGAAGAGCTGTTTGAGCCCTTTGGGATCGAGGTATGCGATGCAAATCGTCATCGTCGGTGGACTGGATGGCATCAAATAAACTTGTGTGTTTGTGTTGAATTACGCAGAAGGACCGAGAGAGCGGCTTCCCGTCGATCGACGTGTTTCTCTGCCAGCGATCGCACCGGCCCCGCGGCGACGCCTGCGTGACGTTCGCCGTCGAAGAAGGAGCGATCAGTGCTGTCGAGGAGATTAACGGTACGCTCGCAATGATCTAGATTTGTACTGCTGTTGACTCGCAAGGACTCAAGCTCACCCGATGTGTACTCGTGTTGTTTGTCCGCCTTCCAGCAAAAATCGTCAAGAACTGCCAGATCGAGGTGCGACTGATGGACAAACACACGCAGCGCGTGCTGAACGCGCAGCTCCTCGAGCCGCGCGAGTTGTGGAAGTGCGCGGGGGCCGACTGCCGCGCGGACGTGAGCATCTGGAACAACAAGTGCGACAAGTGCTTCCGCAAGCGCATGTTCGGCCCCAGCCGCGTGCAGATCGCGACCAACGACTGGCTGTGCTCCATGTGAGTGAACCTAGTCCTGTAGTCGTCTCTCTCGGATGTTTGAGAACTCACGAGTATGTCTATGTGTAGCTGCTTCACAGCGAATGCGGACCTGAGCACGGGTTGCCACACGTGCAACGCGTCACTGCCCCCGACGAACCGAGCTCAGTTCTACAAGAGCTAGAGCGCGGGGTCGTCGTTTTTGAAAGTGAGTTGAGTGGTTACCTCGTGAGCGAGGATCAAGCGTCACGTCGAGTCCCAGTAGCGAATGGTATTTTGTGAGTTTTGAGCTGCGATGTATCTGTGTGTGGCGTTCGTTATTTAAACCTTGTTGCGCTCAGTTGAGTTGCTGCTGACGGATGATGGTAGATGAGGGTATTTTGATTGTCATGTGAGCACTGTGTGCTTGTGCAAGGGCTGCAAATGCTATTGGAGTCCGTACTGCTTCAGCTCTCTCTCTCTCTCTCTCTCTCTCTATGTCTCTAGAAGACGTATACCTGGTCTTCGCCAAAGCCAAGCTCTTGCAGGTACATCGCCACGGCGTCTTCGTACTTTGGAGGACCACAGAGGAAAATGGCGACAGAGGGATCGACGTCAGGCAGGAATCGCTGCAGCATCTCCTTGTCCAGCTTCCCCACGAGCGAGGAGCCCAAAGCGCTCTTGTCGTCGGCACCGGCGTTGGACAAGATGTGATGGAGCTGAAAGCGGCCAGGGTAGATGTTCGCGAGCGGCTCGAGCTGGTCCAGAGCGATGATGTGCTCGAGCGACGTGTTGCTGTAGAGAAGCGTGAAGCGCGTGGTGTCCTTGACGGACTCGAAAGCCGCGCGGATGAGCTGGAGCATGGGCGTGATCCCGCTCCCACCGGCGAGCAGCACCAGGTGCGACGCATCCTGACTGCTCTTCCCGCGCGTGATCTTGCCAGCAGACGGGTACCCGATAGTGCCGTGCGGTCCCCGCATCTCGACCTTGGCGCCAGGTTCGAGCGACTCCAAGTAGCTGGTCATGACGCCGTCTGGGTACACTTTGACAAGTAGATCGAGCGAGCCGGCCTGCGTGAACTTGGAGGACGGCGTGTACGCTCGCTCGATAACTTTGCCGTTGATCATCGCGCGGATCTTGAGGTGCTGGCCTGGGATCTCCAGACCAAGGTACTTCTTTTGCGGGAGCTCAAACGTGAACTTGACCGTCATCTTGCTCACCGTCTGCTTCGAGAGCAGCTTAAATTCGCGCCACTCGTTCACGGCAAGCGCAAACTTGGACTCTGCCGATGCGGCGTCGCTTGCACTAACCGAGTCCGGGTCCAGCTCGCCAATGTAGCATTTCTACGAGACAGTCAACCAGCCAGCCACAAGGTAAAAGAGGTCAGAAGCTGCCTAGTTGAACACCCATAGGTATGCTAAGCCACATGACGTACATCCAGCATGCCGTGGGCGTTCACCCACGGGTGGTACTCCTTGAAGAGGTCGGTGCAGTCGCCACCAGCGGACATCATGAGGTACGGGATGCCGCCCGGGTGGAAGCGCATGTACGGCGTGAGGTTGTACACCTTCATACGCGAGATACCAGCACACACAGTTAGCCTTACTACTCTCAACAACAGCTACTCGCATAACCTTGTCCATGGCTCACCGATAAGTCATACGCACCTTGCCATCGAGCACGGACCAGCAGTCGTCCTCCGAGTTGTGCTTGTTCACCTCGGACATGGGGATGTTGCGTCTCGGCGGGCCGCCGCGCAGTCCCGAGAGGTCCTGCCCGGACTGCGTCAGCCGCATCCAGTGCTGTACACACATATCCAGCAACACGCCATACAGCAGCAGCACACACATACACGTCAGCCAATCAAGCGTCGCGGGGACAACAAGAGCGCGCTTGGGCCGCCAAGTCCGTGAAGCGTGAGCTCTTCGCGCCTAAGAGCGACACAAGCAAGCGAGCGAGCGATGGAGAGCAGAGGAAGGCATGGCAACGCACCAGTTGGCTGTAGCCCGGAGGCAGCGTCACCTTGCGGCGCTGCTGCGTGCTCGTCACGTCGCCGCCCATGTGGTACGTCTTGCTCCCGTTCTTCTCCAGGCAGCAGCAGCAGCACCAGTTCCCCATGCGCTGATCGCGGCAATCGGAGAGTCATCGCACACAAAAAGCAGCATCAGAACGCGGCTTGACCTGTAGAATACGCAAACCAGTTCGACTGGCTATTAAGTCGGCAGTTTACAGATCCTTTTGACCAATAGGAAGGATAGACACGTATTAGCGTGGTTGATATCCTGGGCACTTGTTAATACTTCGCAGCTTGCTCGATGCCAAGTCTCGAGCAAGCGAAGCAAAACAAAGCTGACTTGGAAGATCGCACGCATGCTCACTCCAGTGCCGTGCCGTTTTGAAAAAAGGAAATCCGGCACATGGAAAGCGTTTGTGAATACAGCCTCAAGATCAACATCCACGATTCATGGCCCCCTGGGTCGCGGATGTTGCTTGGACCACGTGAAATTGGAGACAAACAACGTCTCCGGACAAGCTTCTGGTGGATTACCCCTATTTGAGCAGTCGATGCATCCAGCCAACGCCTCGCAGCGCTAACCTTCGATCGATTGGACGAGTGCAGCGCCACAGTCTCGCACAGTCCCTTTGGTGTCTCAGGGTGGATTCTCTGCGCGGTCGCAAATGTCCTTGCGACCGCGCAGCGAGACGCAAGAAGCTTCACTGCACGCGCCTCGCCGTTAGCGAGCAAATACTCTGCTCGGGAGACGTTAAACCAGCGAATGGTTCTGCTCAACCGGCCAAGGGCTCACACATGCTTGACAATGTAGCCATCGGTTAATCGCATCAGGTGTGTCTTGTAGAGAGGGAGAAGAAATTAACCAATGAAAACACGCACAGTCGCAAGTCCAGAGTGATGGGCACGTGTCCTCTTTCTGGAATGACAACCATGAAACGGTCACGCGACGAGCTCTGCCGATGTTTTCGGCCGCCCACGGACTGTCCTGAGCGAATGCGAATGCCCAGGGCCCCACTGATGGCTCACTCTCCAACTCTCCTCTCAGCGCTCAAGTGCACTACTCTTCAGCCTCACTGCACCTTCAGTTCCATCAGCATTACGCCATGGCGTTCGGATCCACTGCTCGACGAGCCTGCGTAATGGCTTCACTGCTGGCGTCGTCCCTCATGGCGAGCCTCGACAAGTTCGCTGATGCCTGGACCGCTCCGATCATCGCCAAGGGCAACAAGTTCTTCAACTCGGAGACCGGCGAGGAGTTCCGCCTCAAAGGCATGGCCTACTACCCACGTCCGAACGCTGGCAAGATGGCATCCGTGGGCAACTACGACTGGGCCGCCGACGAGCACCAAGACGTCTGGTCCGACCACCTCAAGCAGATGCAGGACATCGGTGTGAACACGATCCGACTCTACTCGGTCGACCCAAGCAAGCCCCACGACAAGTTCATGTGCGCGTGTGCGAAGGCCAGGATCTACGTCCTCGTCGGACTCACAGCACCGTAAGTACTTGCGGCAACTCAGGTCTCAGCATCCAACTTCAACGCTCAAGTACTCATTACCTTGTGTGCAGGTGCGAAAACTGCTCCATCATCGACGAGTTGTCGCCAAAGTGCTATCCAGACTCGCTCTTCACGCGCGCGCAGCTGGTGTACAACGCGTTCGCTGTGTACGACAACACGCTGGTAAGAAGTTCGTCCCACAACCCACAACTTGCAAGCAGCATGCGTTGGACGCTCACACATCTCGAATCGTTGTTTTCTTCTTTCTTTCTTTCAGGGATTCAGCGTCGGTAATGAAAACAATCTGCAGATGCGCCACGATGCAGGAGGCGCTGTGACTGCGCCGTGCGTGAAGGCGTTCCTTCGTGACACGAAGAAGTACGCCGCCAGTTGCGCGGGAGGTCTGCGCCAGGTGCCCATTGGTCTCGACATTGCCGACATCCCGCCGCGCGACCAGTGGCTACAGTACTACGACTGTGAGATCGACGGAGACGAGCTCACGCGGGCTGACTGGTACGGATGTGGCTGATGCAAGCACTGATCGAGGTTGGTGCTTTTAACTGCTGTGGTGTTGCTGAATCATGAATCCAGGATCGGCTTCAACCCATACGTTGAGTGCAATCCAAAGGGGAACACCAAGTACGCGCAATCCACCGGTCTCCAGACGCTCATGAAGGAGTACGCGGCGATCCAGTACTCGCGTCCGATCATGTTTGGGGAGTTCGGCTGCAACGAAGGCGAGAACACGATCGACGGCTACGAGAGCCAGCGCTCGTTCTACGATGTGAGCGCCTATCTTATTCATATCCTGCCGAGCTGTTCATGGGTCCGCATTCTAAAGTCGATCTTGCTGTACTGCAGGCCAAGTGGATGAACGAGGAGAAAGAAATGACCGATGAGATCGTCGGCGGCAACGTCTTCGAGTTCACGACCGAAGTCATGAACCTCCAGAAGACAAAGAGTGGGTTGCTTTGGCATCCTTGACAGCTGCTGCATCCTTCTCGAGCAGCGTTGTTTGCTAAACTCTTCTTTTTTTCTTCTTACATTTATTTGTCACAGAATTGACCAAGACCAAGGACGCGGGCAAGTTCGGAGTCGGCTACTTCGCGCCCGACAACTGCGACCACGACAAGATCCCGTGTAAGTTCACGCCGTACCCAGAGCTCAAGAATCTCAAAGCAGCCTACACGACGACCAAGCCCTCTAAGGTGACGCTCGACACGTTCAAGCCCACGCGTGCTGAGGTACTCCAGTGTCCGAAGGCCGTGAGCACCAAGTTGCCACCAACTCCCAATGGCAAGATAGTAAGCTGCTACAGGTTGCTCAACTGCGAGACTTTGCTAACTATTTGATTGTTTATTTGCTCTTGCAGTCAAGACCCTGGCGTGCTCGGTGGCTCAGCCCGTGTGCAGTGGCACAAAGTCCAACACGGACAAAGGTGGTCGACCGGATGCTGGCAAGCAAACCAAGAGCGACGATGCCAAGACAGCAAAGAGCAAGAAGACGGAGTCGTCACCTGAATCGAGTGAGGATACTACTGCTGAGGACGATGCCACCGGTAAGGAGGATACTACTGAAGACAAGCCCAGACCGACGACCACCAACATCCAGGACGCAGCGACTTCGGCTGGAAACCACCGCGGCGGGGATGCGACCAGCACGTTGCTGGTCACGATTGCATCGATTGCGATCGGCGCTGCCTTGTATCTATAGACTGCAAGGAGTTGGGTCTCTTCAGTTTGTTTCTCCTGCAAACTGTGGTATGTCTTTGTATTCTTTCTATTTGAACTACAACGATACATGTTGTCTTTGCCCACACACACTACTCGACAATGCTGTTTTTTCAGACATGGTGCATCAAGGTCTCAATATATTCGCCTGCTATCAGTCTGAAAGGCGAGGGCCGCGCCAGTGAGCAAGGTAACAACAGCACTGGTAGCGATCCCCATCATAGTTGAGGCTTCGCTCTTGGGTCCCTGAGTGGCAGCACTGGGGCTCGATGCCACTGGAACCGAAGTCGCGTCCCCACGGGGGTCTCCAGAAGCAGAGCCTGCGATTCAGAAGGGGTAGTGGAATTCCGGTGCAGTCGCCTTGGAGCCTTCGTCGTATCTGCTGGCGGGTTGCTCGGCGCCAGCTTGTCTCCGACCTCCAGGGTCGCAGGTTTCTTCTCGGCAGCTTTCGACTTCTTGCCGTTGCATACTGGCTGTGTCACGAGGCAGTCCAAGTTCACCAGCAGCGTCGGGGTCGGGAGCAGATTCGTGTCAAAACCCTTGGACACGCGAGGATCGCGTCGCGCTGGATCTTGTGGCTACTTAGTGTGAGGTTTGCCTTCGTTGTGGTCGTGTATGCCTTCTTGTGGGTCGCGTACTCCGAGTACGGCGTGAACACGCACGGTGCCGTGTAGGTGCCGCTCTTGCCATGCTTGACGGGGAAGTTGCCGACACTGAACCCCAAGGTGTTGGCGTAGGACGCGAACGTATTGTAGACCAGCTGGGTCGCTAGGAGTCATGACGCGATTGCGCTGGCGGTGCTGGCACTGCGAAGAAGAGACACCACGGCTGGCTGTATTGCTTGCTTGAGTATTGGGGTGAGTGATGGCGATGCAAATTGTGGAATGACGCACGTCGCCAGGCTCGACTACTTGTTCATAGAGAGGGAGGGAGGGAATGCTGGACGAGGAATACGATCCTGTGCTTCGTTTTGCACATCCGTCCCTTGCAGCAACCCACCATCTTCAGTGCTTCCTCAAGCCACGGAACCCACAAGCAAGCAAGCACCAAGTTGCAGTAGTGAGACACAAACATATATTGCCTTTACCCTTCCTTCCTTGCTGTTCTATTCATCAAACACGAAGCAAGGACGGAACGAATCGACACAAGCCTTTCTCAGCTCTACAATGTCAGCACGCCGATCACGACAGACGCCACCGAGAGCGCGAGCGCGCCGGTCGCCGCCGACACGCTCACGACAGCGCTGCTGGCGGCCGCCGAGTTGTTGAACGTGCTGCCGCCGCTGTCGGTGTTCGCGGCCGAGACCGTGCCGACCGTCGTCTTCTCGCCGACCTTGGTCTTGCTCGCGATCTTCTTGCCGGCGTTCGACTTCTTGCCGTTGCACACGGGCTGCGCGGTCGTGCACGCCAGCACGGACACCTTGGGCGTCGTCGGCAACGAAGTGCTCATCGTGGACGGGCATGTGAGCACCGTCGAGCGCGACGGCGTGTACCCGCTCATGGTCACGGCCGACTTCTTGGTCGTCGTGTACGCCGTCTTGAGGTTGTCGTACTCCGGGTACTTGTTGAACACGCACGGCACGGTGTCGTGGTCGCACGTGTCGGGCGAGAAGTAGCCGATGCCGAACTTGCCCGGGTCCTTGGTCTTCGTGAGCGCTGCAAATTTATGGATATTCCCAAAGTAAGAAGAGTCAGTCAATCTGTCAGTGGTATACATAGAGAGGGTCATGCAGACGTTGCTGGAGAATGGTGCCGAAAACGCTTGGCGAGACTTACTCTTGGAGACCTTGAGGTTCGTGACCTCGGTCGAGAACTCAAAGACGTTGCCGCCCACGATCTCGTCCGTCATGCCCTTCTCCTCGTTCATCCACTTGGCGTCGTAGAACGACCGCTGGTTCTCGTAGCCCTCGACCGTGTTCACGCCTTCGTTGCAGCCGAACTCGCCGAACATGATCGGGCGCGGGTACGCGGCGTCGTCGTAGACCTTCATGAGCGTCTGCAGGCCGGTCGACTGCGAGTACGTCTTATGGTCGATCGGGTCGCACTCGACGTACGGGTTGAAGCCGATCCACTCGGCGCGCGAGTTCTCGTCGTTGTCGACTGCGCAGTCGTAGTACTTGAGCCACTGGTCGCGCGGCGGGATGTCGGCGATGTCGAGGCCGATGGGCACCTGGCGCACGTTGCCCGTGCAGCTCGCGGCGTACGCGCGCGTGTCGCGCAGGAACGCCTTGACGCACGGGGCCGTGGCCGTGCCGTCCTTGCCGTGCTGCACCTGCAGGTTGTTCTCGTTACCGATGCTGAAGCCCTGCCAATTGTTCATCAAACGTGGTGGACGTGGTGAGTCTTTCATTTGTGTTCGGATAGGGAGTGATGAACGGCGACGGGCGTACCAGCGTGTTGTCGTAGACCGCGAAGGCGTTGTAGACGATCTGCGCGCGCGTGAAGAGCGAGTCCGGGTAGCACTTTGGCGGCAGCTCGTCGATCACCGAGCAGTTCTCGCACCTGTTTGAATATCCGATCCAAACAGACAG
>JAASFQ010000445.1:0-22853 GCA_023333845.1 Globisporangium polare | reverse complement strand
ATGCAAAACGATCTGAACGGAGAGAAGTGAAGGTTTTGAGGGGGTGGCTTCAAAAATACTGGCGAGTTTCGGCTGCAGGCGGCCGTGAATCTGAGAAGCATTCAGTGGAAGTAATCTATCATTTTCTGCCGACAAAGCGCTCCGATGCTAAACACAGAGCGGATCCATACCGCATCGCAAGCGCAAGGCTTTCCCACTCCGAAGCCGGAAACCAGGCAGCACGCGTTGCTGCGAAGTGGGAGCAGCGTTTAGCCTTGCATTGCTGAACAAAGCGGCATGGAGTGTGGCACGCTTTCTCTGTTCGCTGTGCGCCAGAGTATGTTCGCTCCAGCAAATGATAAATGTGCGAAGCGCATTGTGTGCTTTCCTGGAGCGACCTTGGGCTGCCCCCTTTTTTTGAGATGTGTTGTATGTGCACACTGTGTGTAGAGCTCGTGAACGTGATTGGCATTGTTACGGCGCTGCGACACATACATTGCAGGCTCATATCTGTTTCAGGCGCTATACATTCGTTCTGCAACGCAAGCAACTCCCTGGAGATTCAATGGAACGAATGAACGTTGCGGAAGCAAGTTCCCCGATGTGGTCTGTCTGTGACGCGCTCCTCTTTTTGGCTCGGAAGTGAATGCCCGGCTCCGATTGGTTGACTGTGCACCCACCTTTGTGCCGCCAAACGAGGTGGCGGTTGTGAAGGTCGCCAAGACACTTCTTGCTTTGATTTGTTTGCAATTCAAACAACTTTTGCCTCTCTTTCCGGGACCAGCACGAGCGAGAGTTCAGATCACTTCGCAGCAACTCTCTCGAAAGCGCGCGCGCAGAGCCGGGGCGCAAAAGTATCTTGTTGAGCAACTGGCTCACGAAAGCTGAGATAGCTACAATACCGGGAGGAGCATCCTTGCCGTTTGGTGCGTTAATTCTCGGTTTTGTCCAACTCGAGACCTCGATCAAATGACTGACTCAGTCTTGGTGGTGCCCCCGGCCTCAGTTTTGAGCCGCACTCCAAATGTGGTGACAATGTGTGAAGAGCGACGCAATGACGAGCGTCGTAGGGTGGCCCGCCTTCCGTGAGGGAGGACCAAAGCGTTGCATGGGCGAGTTAAGTGTCGTGCTTCTTGCCTCGACGACTTCTTCATCGAGAGGTGCCGCGTTGGTTTTTTGTCCTCACGAGCGACCGAGTTTCGAGCCAGCTGGGCGATACAACATGTCGCTTCCGAGTGTGGCCCACGCGACGCGCGACGCACTTTGGGTTGCGGGAAAAGGCACCGGTAAAAGCTAAAAATGCTGCAAGCGCTGATGTGGTCTGCATATATTACACGAACAGCCACAGGTTCGGTGGTCACGAGATCCTCAAAAGGCGCACAGCAAATTTGAAAGGCACGCGTTTTGTGCGGTGGATACATTCCCAGCCGCAGACAGGCAAGCCACATGGAGATCCACCAGCGATCCGGTTCCGCACATCTGGCCCATGGGATGTAAAGATGACTGGCCGTCTGGGCGCCACGCGAAAAGCTGTTTTGGCGCTTTGGCTGCGTTCACAGTAAAACAAGATCGGTTGCAAGCGGAATGCGTTTTCGCTTGCTTGGGAGACCCCATGCGGAGATGACGAGGAGCCCAAAATTCGCGAGTTGCCCAAGTCTGAATCTATTTTGTTTTGGTCCCTTTCTCGCACCAGCGGCCGCTCTTTGCAGCGCAGTGTCCCACTCTCTCTCTCCCCAAAACAAACCGAGAAGATATCTCTTCGGGCTCTGCGACCTCCCTACCGAAAACAAGTGAAAAGCGGTTTTCGGACTGAGGTCTCGACTTGCGATCGTCTTGCTGGAGTTCTTCCTGCTGCGACTTGAAAAAAAGCAAAAACAAGCGAGGGCCTGGATAACTGACGCGGAGAACGAAAGCCAATTGGAAAAATCGCCCTGCTGCGATGTTCGCCGCCACGATCTCTTCAACCACGAGTTGTGGGCATTATCACGAGTCCGAGCTCGCCATGCCGCCGAGCCCTCTCTCCGCGGTGAGAAAGGTGCTTGGAACCACTCTTCGCGCTTGATGCACAAATAGACTCGCCAGACCTCCAGGAGGCGCGCGGAGGCGTTTTTACTTCTTATTTACCGAACGGCTTGTCCAATTCGACCGTGGTGAGTTTCGCGCGAGACTTTCTTCTGGATCGTTCCTCCTCGCTCCGCCCTCAGCACCCAATTGGGAACTCACCGCGCTGCGAGGTTCCAGAATGAATGATTTTCCCAGCTTGAATTTCCGAAAAGGCTTCCGGAAAATGGCGCATTTTACATGCTTGAGGACAGGTTTAGGTCTCTGTTTCAAATCCCCGTCCAAAGCGATGTGTTTTCCACTGCCTCTTCCTCGTTGATCGTGCTTCCCATACAAACTCGAAGCCACGCTGCCACCCGAGTGACGCGCAGCCAGTGATGCTCTCCAAGTGCCCAAAATAGTGGCTTCTCAAAGCGAGAGAGAGAGAGTGAGAGCAAACACACTGTCCCTGCTCTTGCGCTCTTGACTTTGGTTGTTCGTTTCGTCTCCTCTCGGTTTCTTGTTTTGGGCTCGTGAGGTTTCGCTTTTTCGCACAGCTTGTTGGGCGCCGCCCACGAAACGAAACACCATCCGCTCTCGACTCGCGCGCTCGCATTCGCTTTGCGCACGTTTCCCCTCAGCGCTCACTCTTCAATCTCCTCCGCCGCGGAAAGACCGACCGACCTCTCGACGCCCGCGCCGACCGATCGATCCTTCATTCCCGTGCGTTCTACGAGGAAAGAAAAGGAAACCGACCGAGTAGGAGACGCGCACCCGCCCGCCTTCCTTCTCTCTCTCTTTCCCCGCGACCAGTCAAGTAAGTCACCATGACGGACAAGACGTCTCTGCTGCGCGCGGAAGACGAGAGCGACGTGCCGCAGGTGTACAAGTCGCTCAACTTCAAGAGCATCCAGGACCCGTACTCGCACCGCGACGATGACATGCACAGCCGCTACTCGACGATCCGCGCCGACAACCTCGACAACATGCTGTCGGGCGGCCTCGAGCGCTTCTACAAGAAGTACAACCACCTGTCGCGCAAGATCAACCTGCAGCTGCCTACCCCGGAGGTGCGCTTCGAGAACCTGTCGTTCTCGGTCGAAGTGCCGCTCCCGAAGAAGGCCAGCGACCAGGGAACCGTCGGGTCGTACTTGGAGAAGGTGCTCACGCCGTGGCGCAAGCAGCCGACCGTGAACAAGGACGTGCTCCACCCGATGAGCGGCATCATCAAGCCTGGCTCGATGACGCTGATCCTCGCCAACCCTGGCGCGGGTAAGTCGACCTTTCTCAAGGCGCTTGCGGGCAAGCTCCAGAACAACAGCAATACCAAGATCGGCGGTGAGATCCTCTTCTCCGGTCTTCGTAGCGAGCAGATCGACCTGATCAAGCTCGTCGGGCTGGTTGACCAGCAGGACAACCACATCCCGACGTTGACCGTGCGTGAGACGTTCAAGTTCGCTGACTTGTGCATGAACGGTCTCCCTGAGGACCAGCCGGAGGAGATGCGCGACATTGCAGCGTTGCGAACCGAGCTGTTCATCCAGATCCTGGGTCTGACGAGCTGCTCGGATACCGTCGTGGGCGACGCGCTTCTCCGTGGTGTGAGTGGTGGTGAGCGCAAGCGTGTGACTGTGGGCGAGATGCTGGTCGGTGGCCAGAGCTTGTTCTTGTGTGACGAGATCTCCACCGGTCTCGACAGTGCTGCGACGTACGACATCATGACCTCGCTGCGCACTTGGTGCGGCACCCTCGGCGGATCGTCGATCGTGGCTCTTCTGCAGCCGACGCCTGAAGTCGTCGAGTTGTTCGACGACATCTTGATGGTGAATGAAGGTCACCTGATCTACCACGGTCCCCGCACGGAGATCTTGAGCTACTTCCAGGAGCGCGGCTTCACGTGCCCTCCACGTACCGACCCAGCTGACTTCTTGATCGAAGTCACGTCTGGTCGTGGTCGCAAGTACTCGAACGGCAATGTCGAGATCTCGAAGCTGCCGATCTCGCCGGAGGACTTCAGCAACCTGTTCTACCAGTCGAGCATCTACAAGACGACGCACGACGCGTTGAGCAAGGGTTTCAATGAGAACCAGTTCGAGAACGCGGAGGACTTCAAGAAGGCGAAGAGCGTTGCCACCTTGGCTCGCACGAAGGGACAGTCGGAGTTCGGACTTGCCTTCTTTCCGAGCACCATGCTGCTGCTGAACCGCCAGAAGACGATTTGGCTTCGCGACCGACCGTTGCTGTGGGGGAAGCTGTTCGAAGCCACGATCGTCGGCCTCGTGCTTGGTATGATCTTCTTCAACGTCAGCGCGACGTACTACCTGCGCATGATGTTCTTCAGCATTGGTGTGTTCCAGCGTCAGGCGTGGCAGCAGATCACCATCTCGTTCCAGCTCCGCCAAGTCTTCTACAAGCAGCGCTCGCGCAACTTCTTCCGAACGATATCGTATGCGATTGCCGAAAGTATCGTGCAGATTCCAGTGAACCTGTCGGTGTCGTTCATCTTGGGAACGTTCTTCTACTTCATGAGTGGATTGACGCGAACCTTCGAGAAGTACATCGTGTACCTGCTGATCCTGGTGTGCTTCCAGCACGCGATTGGTGCGTACATGACGCTGCTGAGTTCGTTGTCGCCGAGTATCACGGTCGGTCAAGCGCTTGCTGGTATCTCGGTGAGCTTCTTCCTGCTGTTTTCCGGTAACATCATCCTCGCCGACCTCATCCCGAACTACTGGATCTGGATGTACTGGTTCAACCCGCTCTCGTGGGCGTTGCGCAGCGTGATGCTCTCGGAGTTCACTGGCAGCCGGTACACTCCCGCCAATGGAACGAAGAAGTTGTTGAGCTTCTCGATCACCCAGGGAAGTGGGTACATCTGGTTCGGCATCGCGATGCTGCTGATCTACTACTTCTTCTTCACGACGCTGAACGCGACGGCTCTCCACTTCATTCGCTACGAGCGTCACCTGGGTGTCACGGGCAAGGCGTCGAAGACTGATGACGATGAGAGCGAGAGCGTGTACGTCGAGGTGGCTACCCCAGGTGCGCCTGTCGTCCCAACCGGCGAGCGCACGAAGGGCGGTGGCCTTCCATTCGTGCCTGCGAACCTGTGCATCAAGGACTTGGAGTACTTCGTGACCCTTCCATCGGGTGAAGAGAAGCAGCTTCTCCGCGGCATCACTGCGCACTTCGAGCCTGGCCGCATGGTTGCTCTCATGGGTGCTACTGGCGCTGGTAAGACGACGCTGATGGATGTGATCGCCGGACGCAAGACTGGCGGCCGCATCGTTGGCGACATCATCGTGAACGGCGAGCTGAAGGACCCTGCGAACTTCAGCCGAATCACCGCGTACTGCGAGCAGATGGACATCCACTCGGAGGCTGCTACGATCTACGAGGCGCTGGTGTTCTCTGCGAACCTTCGTCTGCCACCGAACTTCACCTACGACGAGCGAATGAACCTGGTCAGCGAGACGCTTGACCTTCTCGAGCTGACGATGATTTCGAGCGAGCTGATCAAGAACCTGTCGGTGGAGCAGAAGAAGCGTGTGACCATCGGAGTGGAAGTCGTGTCGAACCCGAGCATCTTGTTCCTGGACGAGCCAACCAGTGGTCTGGACGCCCGCTCCGCCCAGATTGTGATGCGCGGTGTGCAGTCGATTGCTCGCACTGGCCGCACCGTGCTCTGCACGATCCACCAGCCTAGCATTTCGATCTTCGAGCTCTTCGATGCGCTGCTCCTTCTCCAGCGTGGTGGTTACACTGCGTACTTCGGCGACCTCGGCAAGGACTCGGTGACTCTTCTCGAGTACCTGGCTTCGATCCCTGGCACTGAAGAGATTCGCCCACAGTACAACCCGGCCACGTACATGCTTGAGGTCATCGGCGCTGGCATTGGTCGCGACGTGAAGGACTACTCGGTCGAGTACGCCAACAGTCCATTGTGCAAGGAGAACCGCGAGCGCACCCTTGCGCTGTGTGACCCGCCTGCCGAATTCGTCCGCTTCTCGACGATGAAGTACAACTCGATCGCGACCCCGTTCCTGAACCAGATGAGCAACCTCGCGAAGAAGCAGCGTTTGACTTACTGGCGCAACCCGCAGTACAACTTCCTGCGCATCTTCCTGTTTCCGCTCTTCGCCATCATCTTCGGCACGACGTTCTACCAGCTCGAGACGAACACGTTGAAGAAGATCAACTCGCACATCGGTCTGATCTACAACAGCATGGACTTCATCGGCGTGATCAACTTGATGACGGTGCTGGAGATCACGTGCGCTGAGCGTGCCGTGTTCTACCGTGAGCGCATGTCGAACTACTACGGCCCGCTGCCGTACAGTTTGTCGCTGTTCTTCGCCGAGATCCCGTACCTGATCGTGGTGATCATCCTTTTCGTGACGATCGAGTACTGGCTGGTGGGCTGGAGCCACAACGCAGGCGACTTCTTCTTCTTCTTGTTCGTGTTCTACCTGTACACGTCGGTGTGCACGTACGTGGGGCAGTGGATGTCTGCGCTGATGCCGAACGCCAAGGTCGCGAACGTTGCGGTTGGTGCGCTCTCGTGCCTCTTCAACCTGTTCAGCGGCTACCTGCTGCCACGTCCGCAGATGAAGTCGTTCTACAAGTGGTTCACGTACCTGATGCCGTCGAGCTACTCGCTCGCGGCGCTCGTCGGCGGTCTGTTTGGCGACAGCAATCAGCTTGTGGAAATCACGGCGGCGAACGGTACCAAGTCGCTGGAGAAGGTGTCGACGTACATCAAAACGGAGTACGACTTCCGCCCGGACTCCAAGTACAACTTCATGATCGGGCTGATCGTCTTCTGGGTCGTGATCCAGCTCGCGATCTACCTCACGCTCAAGTTCGTGAGCCACCTGAAGAGATAAGCAGCGTGTCGACGAGCCCCTTTGGTTGCTCTTGCGGGCGCGGAACGTGTGTTCGCTCTCAAGCCTGCGTATACATTACTAAATACAAACAATCCGACATTTCTCGATAGAAGATCCGACTTTGATCATTATCTCATGGCATGCGCAGAAGGATGAACAGATGGACATGAACGCAGTCGTCGAGTTTGGTTGTATGGTTCCTTTCTACTGCATCTCATCCATTCGCTTGCCCCTCGTGAAGTTCACGAACGGCTCGCGCTCTTTCGTTGTGCTCCACGGCCACCTCTCTTGATACGACTGGCTAGTTGAGCGGGTCCACGAGCCCCTCCTTCGAGTACTCGCGCAGGATGGCCGGGATGGACGTGGGCGGGATCATGCCGAGCTCCGTCACGACCATGGACACGTAGTCGATCGGCGTCACGTCGTACACGAGGTTGAGCAGCTTGAGGTCCGGGATGTCGCGCCAGTCCGAGAGCACGTGGGAACCTCCAGAGCTACGGCGCCGCGCCTTCTCGGTCGAGAACGACGACACCAGCTCGTCCGGGTCGCGCAGCTCGTTGTGCGTGATTGAGTCGAGCTGCACGCGGTCCGAGAACTTGTACGTCTCGCAGCAGAAGAGCACAGGCACGTTCGCCTCGCGCGCGTTCATGGCCACGAGCGCTGTGCCCACGCGGCCCACGGCCACGCCGTTGCTCATGAACGCCGAGGCGCCCAGCAGCACTTTCGTCACGTCGCGCATGATGTACGAGAGCGCGTTGATGTGGATGTACGTGCACTGCAGGCCGGCGTCCGCGAGGCTCTTGACCAGCTTCTTGCCTTCAAAGTGTGGGCGCGAGTCCACGACGATGACGCGGAACGCCACCTTGCGCAGCTCGTGGGCCTCCTTCAGGATCATCTCGACCACGTTCGAGCGCGCGTAGGTGAGCACGACGTCACCCGGCGCGATCTTGGACTGCGCGTGCTTGGACACGGCGCGCATGGCCAGCAGGATGCGGCTCTGGATGTACTCGTCGATCTCGGCCACGATCTGCTTCTTCGCCTCGTCGTCGCTCAGCTCGGGCGACGTCGTGCTGACGATGCTGCGCAGGCTGCGGATCGCGTTGCCCATGCTGATGCAGTGCGGGCGGCAGTCGATCAGGTACTGAATCAGCGGGCGCAGCGACTTGTCCAGGTCGCGGCTCAGCACCTTGTTCAGCGGCGTGACGTAGTCCGCGATCACCTCCTTGAACGCGTTGAGCATCGCAATGCAGCGCGCATTGCCGCCCGAGATCTTCCCCTCGGCGTACTTGAGCCCCAGCGAGAGCACGGCCGGGTGGATCTCCTTGTTCGAGAAGCCCACGTTCAGCGACAACGAGCTCTCGCGCTCGTACTGCGGCAGGTGCGAGAAAAGCGGTACGTGCTTCTGCGCCTGCGTGCGCACCACCACGGACGCCTTGGAGCGCTTGGCGACCTTCTTCGCGTCATCGTACTGCAGGCGCACGCCGCTCGCCGCGACCACCTCGGGCTTCTTCGCGAGCTTGGCGACGGCAACCGCCGCGGCAGCTGCCGAGGGAGCGACGGTTGTGCCCGCACGCTGCGCCTCCTGCATCGCGCGCCGCTCCTGCTTGCTCAGCTTCTCGCGCTTTGGAGCAGGCACGCCGCCCGTTGCCGCAAACGCCTCCGCCGCTAAACGTACAGCATTCAATATAAATATATCAGTTGAAGAGCTACAGTGTCATGCACATTTCGGTCTGTGCGTGGGTTAGCGTACCCAGTTTCTTGCGCTCGGCTTTGGACAACTGCTTGGGCTCGGCAGACTCGGTCTGCTGCTGCTTGGCTTCTTCGACTGCTCAGATGGTTGGAGCGCATATCATGACTCCATTCAGTAACCGGCTTCACTACCCAGCCGTGGTCGTTTCTGGATACGCGTTAAAGCAATGAGCAAGTACCTTCGTTGACGTCCGACGCCGATGGCCCGAGGCTCAGTCCCTCCATGGAGCTCTGTCGTAATGCACATACATACGTAAATGATGCATTATTAACACAGAGTGTGCATAGCTTGTCGATACGCATGCAGTCGGAGTGCTCACCGCTGCGTCGCTGGTGGCCGACGGGTTGCTTGGCGACGGCGACCAGCCCTGCAGTTGGCTCCTGCAGCACGACGATACATCACACACACACACAGCCACGCTTAGTGAGCAATCGCATGCCTCCAATACAACCAGCAGTTCACATGCAGAGCCACACTCACTCGTACTGTTCCTTCGTGGTGGTGCCTTTCTTCTTCTTGGACGCGTCCAGAATGCTTTCTGCACACACAACAACAACAGCAGCAGCAGCAGTAACAAGCGGTGAATCACCACCACAAGATCGTTCCGTCGATCGCGTCATCGCCATAACGCAAACAGCAAACAGCGGCGCTGCATGTCTCTGTGTGAACACCGTCTGTAGAGAGGTACGTGCGTACGTACCGAGCTGCTTGAGGTCGGCGCCGGGGGCGAGCAAGGGGGACGTCTTCGTGGTGTCGGCCATGGTCGCTCACGCGCTTTGCCGGCTTGCCTGCGTCTGTTGCTTCAGTGGTCAAGGCATCTTGAGAGGAAAACCCCTCGGTAAGGGTGAAAACAGCCACGTCAAGAACGACAGGTTTTCTGGAGCCAAACGCTGTGTGAAAATCTGTCGAGGTTGATGTGGTTGTTTATATTACTTTCTTCCTGTTGTTCGCGTCGGAATGTATGTGTTACGAAGATAAACCGTCCAGAAATAGTGCGCGTGGCAAGTTACTGATGGTACGGCTTTGGTTATGTCGCAGCTTGTGTAGTTTTCGTCAAATGTCGGTTTTGGTTGGAATCGTCATCAATTGGAAAAAGCAAAATGGTGGCGCAAGCTCGTTTGTGTGCATGCCTCCTCGTTGTGGTGCATCAGCTGTTGATTGAAAGAAGAGGAGTTCAGTCGTATTTTTGAGCTCAAAGGGGTTAACAAACAATATCATTTTTTTCAAACTGTCTTGCAATAAAGCAGTTTTGTTTACCTCAGCTCGTGACAGGCCTTGACCGAATTGGGTGGTTACCCAAAAGAACGAAATTGCGCAGAGGTCACCTGTTTTTAGGTAGAACTCTTTCCTAATTGCTAGGTTTTATTACAATGAAAAAGCTGAACTGTCAAGCGAATCAACCCAGCCATTGTGGGCGAACTTGACCTGGAAGCAAGCGACTCCTCATGTCATACGACGTCGCATGCCTGGCTCGAGAGGCTCTCTGATCGCTGGCATGGCAACCCGCCGCCTCACCTCGCTTCTCTGAAAGCAAAACATAGCGCGCTCACTCTCTCTCAGAGAACTCCAAGACGACCGACCAGTTTCGAACGTGGTGCGTGCTCCACGACCATTAACGCTACGCACTCAACATCAAAAGCTAATCACCAGGACTCTGTGTGGGTCGCGGCTTATCGTCTCTCAGCGACGCTGACGGCCCTGGCTCCTAACGCACGTGTCACGAGAGAGGGCTGAGTCTTGAGTTGACGATAGCGCGTCGCTACTGGAGAGAGCAGAACCGGCTGCTCGTCAGCTGTTGCTGGTTGTCGGGGTGCAGCATGTTGCAATTCCAGCATCTAACGTTGCGACAGAGCGCACAGCGGCATCAGTAGTCAACCGAGTCGCAGCACACAGCAAGAACACGCACCTCCACGACGTGCTTCGCTCAGCGCCAGCTGCCTTCTTTTGGCTGTGCCCTTCTTCCCGGCTGGCTTCTTGTTCTTGTGGTGGCTTGGACGGCGCCGTGCAGTTGGTGCAGATCACGTGGTCCATGCGGTCCCTCTCGCGCAGGTCCTCGGCAGAGAACGACGTCACCACCACGGTCACCCTCGCGCACTGCACAGCGTCGACTGGTTGCGGCATCATCGCGTCCACGATCGGTCGGTCATACTGGTCCAGAGCGACTTGCGTCGGTTGCTTGAGCAGCGGCGTGCGCTCGGTCGTCCGCTTCATGGTCATCATCTCGATCTGCTCGCGCTCACAACTCGAGCTTTGCCAAGTGACAACGGCAAAGAGGGAAGCGGACGACCGAGGTCGCTTTCTTTCGATCACGGCTCATCGCAGCTTCAACTGCCACGTCCATAAAACAAACGACACCTTTCGCCCTGCGTTCACTCAGACATTCATTCGGGACGCCGCAAGGAAATCGATTGTTCGTAGGAAATATATATTCGAGAGTGCTCATAAGAAGACAATGAAGCAACCATGCAGCATGGGCGGCAGGCACCTGGGCATCCGCGTAGAACAGGCAGTCGGAGTTCATCCAATCGCCCACGCTGTTGTTTCTTCTTCATAATAAGCCGAATGTGATCTGGGGGGAAAGAAGAGAAGAAAGGGGCAGACTGACTATCGGTCGGCTTACAAAATGGTGCAGCACTCGTCGCCGTAGATGCTCGCGTTGTTCAGCTTATGGCATTGGCGGCACCTTTTGACACATACAGAGAGACAAATGCCATACGCAATGGGTTAGTTCTCCATAGCGCCAACACCTCGCTCCACCATAGCCACCTGCATTACAGTACGCATAACGACGGCATAGAAACACAAGAACGTACCGCCAGCTTGTGGCGCCGGCCGGGAGCGGGTACGGCGCCGAGCACTTGTTGCACAGCGCGTTGCCCTGCGCGTCGCGGCGGATGTTGGCGTTGTTGGACACCACGTGCGTCGTCACGTGCATCTGCGCGGGCACGGCCGTGACGATCGGGCGGCCGAACTGGTCCACCTGCAGGTGCTGCGGCGGCGGCGCCGCGACGGGGACGCCGACGGCCGCGCCGTACGGCGGAGGCGGGTACTGCTGCTGCTGGGCGTACTGGTAGTCGACGGGCACGCCCACCTCCACCTCCTTGCTCGGCTTGTACGGGTCTTGGCTCATGATGACGGCGATCGAGCGATCGACGGCTTCACTTCACGTGGACTTGTGCGCTTGGCGTGGCGGTGCTTTTGGCCCTGAGAATCGAGAAAGAGAAGTCCAAGACAGCACGCGAAGAGACATGTGGAGCGCTCCAGAATACTGCGCCACTTCTTTTCACCAAGATATGTGGACCGCTCCAGAAAGTCGGTCGAGAACAAAATCCAGCGGTCAAGTATCAATAAACCGATAAAAATAGCGACACCCACGACAAGATCCCGGTATTAAGCCGGTATATGTACATGTGTCCACGCAAGGCGGACATAATTGGCAACCAGTTCAGCTGCTCGGAGATGGACGCAACCACTCGTCCACCGGTAGCAGACGCAGCACAAAACCCAGCGGCAGTGCGATCGCGCCCATGCCCACACACGCGATCCATTGCGGCCACGTGAGCGAGACGCAATGGAACAGCTCACCACCAAGCTCGACGATCAGCACCTGGAGCGCCACTTGAATGGCCCAGCCGCCAATGAAGAGCCTGTTGCTCCAGAGCGTGCGGCCAAAGACGTTGCGCTCGTCGTGGATCTTGCGGCAGTTGAGCTCGTTGAACAGCTGCATCCACGCGAAGGTGTTGAACACGATCGTCATGTGCTGCGAGGCCCGCGGTGCTCCGCCATGTTCCTCTTTGTCTTCCCTGCTAATGCGGCCGGACACGATGTTGAACCACTCGTGGCCGTAAAAAGTGAGCAGCGTCAAGAGCGTGAACTGGTAGCACGCCTGGCCGACGATGTGCTTGGCCATCTTGCGCGAGATGAGCGGCTTGCCTCTCGCGTACGGCTTGCGCTCCAGCAGCGCCGGCGTGGGCGCCTCGGTGGCCAGCGCGAGCGACGCGAACGAGTCCATGAAGAGGTTCACCCAGAGGATCTGCACGGCCGTGATGGGCGACTGGCTCAGCACGATGCCACCGAGGCACGCGAGCGTCACGGCCACAAGGATGACCGTGAGCTGGAACTGGAGGAACTTGGCGATCGCGTCGTAGACGTTGCGGCCCCACTTGATCGCGTTCACGATCGAGTGGAAGTTGTCGTCCATGAGGATGATGTCGGACGCCTCCTTGGCCACCGACGTGCCGCAGACGCCCATCGCGAAGCCCACGTGTGCCTTCTTGAGCGCCGGTGCGTCGTTCGTGCCGTCGCCCGTCACGACCACGAGCTGCTCACCAAACGGTTCCAATCGCGTCTGCTTGAGGCCCTGGACGAGATGGTACTTGTCCGTAGGCGACGACCGCGCCAGCACACGCAGCGTGGGCCAGATCTTGTCGAACTCGGACTGCACCAGGTTGCCACGCGCGTCCAGGACCCGATCGCGGAAGCTCGGGCCATCCATCACCAACTTGGAGGTGTCATAACCATCTACGCATTGAGGTAGAATGCCACACTGTCGAGCGATCGAGCAGGCCGTGAGCACGTTGTCGCCCGTGACCATGCGCACGACGACGCCCGCACGCTCACAGGCTGCCACAGCCCCGGGCACTTCGGGACGCACTGGGTCCTCGATGCCCACGATCGCGAGACACATCAACTCGCGCTCAATGTGCTCGTCTGACCACTTGTTCGCAATCTCCATGGGCGAGTCCACGTCTCGATACGCGAGACAGATCGTGCGATACCCTTGCGAGGCGAACTGGTCGATCGTTGCTTGAGCCAAACTCATTGTTGATGAAAAGAGTGGCTCGACGCTGCCGTCTGCATGCTGGATCTTGGTACACAGCGCCAGCACCACCTCGGCCGCACCCTTCGTGTAGACCCGGCACTTGTCGTCGCCACTGCGGCCACCCACGACGACCGACATGCGCTTCTTCTCGCTGCTGAACGTGAGCACGTGGCCGACGTTTGCTTCTTTCCTCAGTTGTCGATAGTCCGCACCACAGCGGTCGCGAATGAACTCGAGCAGCGCACACTCGGTCTTGCTCCCAGAAGAAGACGACGAGACACCGTCTGAGCCTGAGGTGTCGGAATCCAGCAGCTCAGCCGTCGAGTTGACCGCGATGCCCTCACAGAAGGCGGCTCTCACCTCTGCTGAGGCTAACGGAGGGCTCACCTGGGCGTCCTGATGACGTGAGGCCAGCAGCCCAGCCTTGTCATTGCCTGATGAGGATAACGAGCCGTCGTGTACCCACACGCGCGCGACGCTCATCGAGTTGGTCGTGAGCGTGCCGGTCTTGTCGGAGCAGATGGTCGTGGCATTGCCCGCCGTCTCGCAGGCGTTCAGGTGACGCACGAGGTTGTTGTCGCGCAGCATTTGCTTCACCGAGTGCGCGAGCGCGATGGCGACGGCTAGCGGCAGTCCCTCGGGAATCGCGACCACCAACACGGTGACTGCCAGTAGAAAGTACGAGAGGTAGTTGCTCAGCAACTCGGCGCGCCACTCCTGCTTGTCGACTGCAAAGGTCTCGATCGAGAAGCGTACGGACATGATACTGAACACGAGTAGCGCCACGACGATGCCGATCTTGCCCAGCAGCAGATTCAGTCGGTCCAGCTTGATGCCCAGTGGCGTGCGCTCTTCACTTGTGTAGTCGTTGACACTAATGTCAGCAGAGCTAGTAGGCTCCCCATGTTGGTGGTGGCTGTCGAGGCTCAAAGGTGTCAAGACTTCCAGGTACACGTCCTGGCCACTCGAGTCCTCAAGACCGTGGTCCTTCACAGCCGCCTTTGAAGCCTCTGTCTTTGCGTCTTGACTACTGGAGCTCTGACCGCCGCGGATGAGCTTGAGCATGTGGCCGTACTGCGAGTGCTCGCCCACGCACAGCACGAGCATCTTCCCGAAACCCTCCATGACCTTCGTACCCGCAAGCAGTAATGACTGACTGTCAAAATCAGACTTGACGACGAGCTCGGACTCGCCCGTCATCGCGCTCTCGTCGATGTGGAGCTCTCGTGCGTCGAACGCGAGCCCATCAGCTGGCAGAATATCGCCCACAGCTAGCCGCACGACATCCCCGACGACGAGGCCCCACTTGCCCACTTCGCAGGGCTCACCATTGCGAATCACCTGCACTTTCTCGTTGTCGTTGACCACATTGAGCGTCTGGAACTGCTTTTCTTTTTGCGCGTCCGTGAGCGCTGACACGAGCGCGATGACGAGCACGGCCGCGAGCACGCAGGTGCCCTCCATCCAGTCCTTGGCCGGGTCCACGCCCACGCTCACGCCGAGCGCGATCGACACGACGGCCACAACCACAAGGACGAGGTTCGTCGGGTCCTTGAACGCGGTCGCGAACATCATCTCGAGGATCGACTTTGGGCGCCTTGGGGGGATGTAGTTGACGCCAAACCACTGCTGGCGCGCTTGGAGACTGGGAGGCGCGTTCTGTTGAGTGCTTAGGCCACAGTCCAGCTGCACGTGGAGGATGCGCGCGAGGTCCTGGATGCCACCAATGCGCTGCAGTGGCGTGCTGGGCTCGCCACGACCAGCTTGAGTGATAGAGCTCTGCGCTGTCATCATCGTCGAGACGAGGTGGCTCAGATCGCTGGCCAAGAGCGAGAACGACGACCCCGTGGCGCCGCCAGCAGATCGCTGCCGCTTGGCGTCCACGTCAGCGCCAAGCGCGCGCCGCGACGGTGAGTGCGAGTGGGTCTCGGTCATAGAGCGTGCGGACTGCGCTCTGAGCCTCAGCAGATGCAGAGGAGGTGGAAGCAGTGCGATGGCGTCCTTCGTGGCAATTGGACAAGCGAGAGTGTTTGTCGCACGGCTGTTTCTTTATAGCCAATGGATTCTCTTTAGTCGAATTAATCAGCGCAATAATGGAAACGATTGGTTGAAAAGCTTTCAATGGAGCAAAACGGTTCACTTTGGTGTCCATTTTGCCCAGCAATCTCGCAACAAGCAGCTCCACGATGAGCTTCCGCAGTCTGTTGACGCGCCAGCTGGGGCTTCGGCCGTCGCTCCTGCATCAGCACCAGGCACCACTTGCACTCACACAGCTGCGCGCGTTCGCTGCGTCCACGGCCAGCAGCAACGTGTCGCACATCAAGAACACGCCGCACCTGAAGCGCAAGCTCGGGCAGCACCTGCTTGTGAACGAGAAGATCCTGACGCAGATCGTGGACGCCGCGCAGATCCCGCTGCTGCTGCAGGACAAGCAGCAACAGCAGAATGCTGGTGGCAATGACGCAGCGCTGCGCATCCTGGAGATCGGCCCCGGCACGGGCAACCTCACGTCGGCGCTGCTGAAGGCGTCCCCGCAGGTCCAAGTGCACGCGATCGAGTACGACACGCGCATGGTGGAGCGCCTGCGCGAGCGCTTCAAGGAGGACATCCCGCACCGCCTAACGATCGAGCAGAAGGACTTTGAGGAGTTCGAGTTCGCGAGCCACCGGCTGCAGGCCATGGGTAGCGACGCACAATCGGACGATGGCGAAGCTGTTGAGGAGGAGGAGGAGGACGATGACGATAGTGAAGATGACGACAACAGTGTGTCGCTCACGGCCAAGAGACGGCGCGCGAGCGGCCGCACAGCGCGCAAGCTCGCGCGTCTGACCAAGAAGTCGCTCGAGAAGAAGGCCAGCGAGTTGGCTGAGACTCAGACGAACCGCGTGCACTTTGACGCGTGCGTGGCCAACATCCCGTACCAGCTCTCGTCGATCATCATCTCGCGCCTCTCCAACTACATGCACCGGTTCCCGACGCACTTCAAGTGTGCCGTGCTGCTCGTGCAGGAGGAGTTTGCGCTGCGTCTGCTAGCCAAGTACGTACTGGGCTTTGTGTATACTGAGCTGCTCGTTTGGCCCATGGCTCATCAGCATTGTGATTATGTAGACCTGGTGACCAGAACTACAGCCGCCTGAGCGTGAACACGGCGCTCGTGGCCGAGGTCACGTCCGTCGTGAGCGTTGGCCGCGGGCACTTCTTGCCGCCGCCCAAGGTCGACTCGCGCGTCATTAAACTCGTGCCGATCACGGACCGCATCGTACCCAATGGCAGCGGCGGCAGTAAAGACGACAAGCTCTTCTTCCAGGTACGGCTGACGCCAGCCAGCCAATCCTGACTGTGAGCCCTAGCTTTGCATTAATCTGACCTTAACTTACCTTATTGCGTGGCTCTGGTGCAGAAATTCGACACGATGCTGCGCATCTGCTTCCTGCGCAAGAACAAGACGCTGCGCGCGCTGCTGCTCTCCAAGACTTCGCGCTCGCACATTGAGCTCACGAGCGAGTTGAGAGCCGAATTGGACCAGCAGGCAGCGAAGGCGCGAGGCTCAGTCGAGAGTGAAGCCGACGACGATGATGAAGATGACGGACACGAGGACGTTAGCAGTTCAGTCGTAAGTGAGAAGGCCGTGGTCACGGAGCGCATCGAGGCGGCGCTCAACGAGTGTCAGTTGTCCTCGAGTCGCGCCGTGCAGATCCACGTCGACCAGTTCCTCACACTCATGCAGCTCCTCGAGAAGAACGGCATCTCGTTCACGCCCAGCACGACGCGCCACTTCCGAGACTAGGTAGCCAGCCATTGTTGAAGACTGATAGCTAGACGGACAAATCAGTAGACTATGCAACAACCTGCGTCTCAATAACAAACGTAGATTACTGTGGTTTCCGTTCCTATTACTTACTTACTTGCTTGTCTTCTTCTTCCTAATGCGTTGAGCTCGTGGGGCTCGAGGACCGCTGGTCCATTGCACCAGCAGCAGTAGCACTCGACGCGCTGCTCTGGTGGTTCTTGCGCCGCTTCGTGAGCCGGATCATGTGTGCAGCGGTCGAGAGTTCGTCGTCAAGGATCGGGAGTTTGTCGAAACTCGGGTTGTGCGAACTCTCACGCTGGCGTTTGTGCGGGTTCACAGTGAACACCGTCGGTGAATTCTCGCGCTCATGGCTACTGTCGTTCTTGTCGTTCTTGCTGTTCTTGCTGCTGCTGCTGCTGTTTGATGGAGATGATGTGGACGAGGAGGGCGGCGGCGGTGACGAGGTATTTTTTGCTGGTGACGACGAGCCAGGTGATAGTATGGAAGACGCCTTGCTCTTGCGGGAGACCATTGCCAGCAAGCTGTCGCCGACCTCGACCATGAGCTTCTGCTTCTTCGAACTCGGGAACAGCGGCAGCGTCGACGGTCCAGCGTGCTCGCCTCCTTTGAAACCCGAGTTCGAGCTGCTGCTGCTTTGCCGATGCGAGCCGTCCTTCCCGTCAATCATTCCGAACGGACCAAACGCCCCACGACGCTTTCGAGAGAAGAGTGAGGGTGATGACGAAGAAGACGTCGGGCTGCGAGACGATTGCGGCGACTGGAGGCCTGGGTGCGTATCGTTGTGTGACGAGGTCTCGCTCGCCGTGCTTGAGCTTGTCTTCGCATTTGAATCTGTTGCTGCTGCTGAAGTTGACGTCGAGTTGCTTGATCGCTCGGACGAAATCGTGACGTTGCCGATTCGTTGGATCAATGAGAGTGCTGCTAAATTACGGTCGTTCGACGCATCCTCCTCGTCTTCAGTCGCAGCACCGGCAATAACAGGAGTGGCGGTGTCGTTGTCCATTGCCACTAACTTCTCTGACTCTTCATCTTCAGCTGTTGTGATTGTACTGAAAGAACTTCCTCCAGTTGCTCTAGCAACGTCACTCCCCTTGTTCACCGCCGTTCTTTCGCACTCACCGCTTGCTTGAACCGTCGCCTCTCCATCATCGCCGTCATTATGTTGCGCTTCCTGCTCGTCTTGACCTGACGAAGTGTCGTCATCATCTGCGTCTGCCATGCTCTCTCTCTGGTGCTCCTGCTGCTCTTTCACTTCATCACCATCGATCGCTTTCCGATCGCCACGCATCTCGCGGTTCGAACGCTTCTTCAGCCGCAGTGGCGCCACCTGTTCTTCTTTTCCTCCTTCGTTAACGACCGCATCACTAATTGGCGCCACCACCACGCGCTGCATCTTCCTCGTCAGCTCCTCAATCGCGGCGAAGGCGTCCATGCCCTGTCGTTTCAATCGACCGATTTCCTACAATTCACAAGGCACACAATCAGACATCGTGTTTCCCAACCCACCACATTAAACAAGCATTAACCACACACACACACACACACGCGCACGCCTACCTGCTTGACGATGAGCGCGCGCACGGCGTCGTCGTAGTTCATCTGGAACTGCTTCATGACGCGGCGCACGTCGCTCGGCTCGGGCTCCTCGGTGCATTCGACGATGCGGTGCAGCAACTTTTTGACCGCGACCTCGCGCTCCACGCCGCTCGCCAGCAGCACCTGCAGCTCCTGCTTCACCACGCGCTGGAAGTAGCCCTGCGCGTCCATCATCTTGGCGCTCTGGTGCGCACTCGCAGTCGCACTCGCCGCCGATGATGAGACCACCGCCGCTCGTTGCCCTCTGGACGGCGAGGAAGCCAGTCGCGTTGGTTGCTTCGGCGGCGCGGGCGTTGAAGCAGGCGCTGCGACGGTGGCGTCGTGGCTCGTGTCCATGTCCGAGTCGCTGCTCGGCTGCGAAGAGGAAGGCGACAGCGACGGCGACGACGCCGACACCGGGTCGTCGTGCTCGTCGTGCGTCATGGTGACGTTGTCGTCCATCTGCGGCTGCTGTTGCATGCTGTGCGCTCTCTTGGAAGACGCAGAGACAGAGAAGGACGGATGTGTGGCTGTGTGTGTGTGCGTGCGTGTACGGAGATATGTCGTGCGGCGGCCTCTCTTGTCTACTAGACGCGTCTGCTGGTCTGCCGTTTCTTCTTCTTCTCGGAGACCTTTGTCGCCCACCCGTGCGCGCTCCTTCTCTTCTCTTCTTCTCTCGGCTGATGAGTTTCTCTGGGAATAACAAACAACAAATCACCTTGTGCGCAACACAAGAAACGAAAGAGAAAGGTTGCACGACACGACGCGAGCATTTCACGTACAAAGCGCATGTATTCTAACTTCATCTCTCGAGAGAGCAGCGCATGTTTTATAGATGCGGTCGAATGATGATACTAGCTACTATAGTCTTGAGCAAGGATAGGAGTGGGCATGAGAATATTCCGGGGAGGAGGAGGAGGAGGAGAGAGCCGAACATGCAAGGTTATACACCAGGGTTACACTCCGCACTCGGACCATCTGTGTGCTGTGTGCGCGCATTTGCTGTTGCGCATACAACGCGCCATATCGAAAAAGGAAGAACCAGCTCCCAAGCTGATCCTTCAACGATGGAAGATGGGAGAGCGCGCTTCAACCTTACTTCAAATCTCGAGACCTCGGAGCAAGTTTCCAACCACAAAGGAATGTGAGATAGCACGAGTTTCTTTGGTATGGAGATCCGAGAACCTGCATCCCGATTGAGGTTGTGGAGCACCGTAACAAATAATGCGAAACAAATGGAGCCCACAACGAATGCCAAACACGTCGGGAAAGGCTTGCTCGATTCGCAGGCAGTATTGGTACGCTTGGCTTGGAACTGGTTGGCCCAGGACACTGGATTTCTAAAGTCGTGGGAGCATTGGAACATGCTCACGGCCGACAAAGTTTGACGCAGAAACAAGCGGCTGGCGCAAACGATCGATAGAAGCGCTGCTGGCGCAGTCTTGGGGTCTTTGGTGCGGCGGCCGCTACGCTCAACAGCCTTTTTGGACAGGTTGCCAAGGGTAACCTATCACGGGTCCACTAAAGGTACCTACCGTGTACTATCACCAGATACGCATGGCGCGCTCCCGGAGATGAAGCTCTTCGAGGATCACATTGTGGAGGGCGACACGATGGTGGGTGCGATCCAGGCGCTGACTTTGCCCGAGGAGGAGGCGGACACGAGCGACGACATGCCCGAGCTCACGTCGGTGATCCCAGGCAGCCGCGCTGCGGTGAACCTGGAGCTGAGCAACTACGCGAGCTGCCGCGAGAGCGATCCGCTACGACCTGTCGAATGTGAAGGCGAACTACCACGGGGACAAGGCCTCGCGCAAACATGATGACACGCGCTCCGCTACTGCGAAGAAGGACTGAAGCGCGACCCGGCGAACAAGCTCGTGCACGAGACCAAGCTCGAGAACTACAAGAAGGAGTTTGAGCACAAGAAAAAGCGCGCGATCACGGACAAGCACCGCAAGCTGAGCGAGGCGCGCTGCACGACGATCTGGAACGGCACGGGGAGCCGCGTGAGCTAGTCCGACGGTGCGTACAAATTGATTGCCTGCCACGTGGATATGGTGTTGGGTCCCTTCTTCTTTGAGGTCTTGCGCTTCTTCTGGCGCGGCTCGACACCTAGTTGACTCCGTGGCCGCGCTGCGCTGTTTGCCTACCGGGCCACTTCTTCCAGGAAGAAGAAACCTGCATGCACGTATTGAGCACACAGCACGTTAGACGCCACATAGAGTGGGAAGGAGGAAGCAAGCAGCATGTGGCCGTACCACTGAGCAGGTTCGCGTCCGAGAGCTGCTTGAGCGCGACACATTTGGTTCAGTCTCGCTTTCCATCGCATTCGTACTGCAACACATCCGCACACAAGCACATACTCGCAATTAGTGACAGGATGTCGCAATACAAGTGATCGCATCATAGTAAGTCATTGAGCGTCGACAAGTTCATCTCTCTTTCAAAGGGCACGCGCCAATTGTCTAGTGGTCGAGACAGCAGGCGAGCGAGCACGTGACGCGCTCGCAGCGCGGACAGCGGTACTTGCTTGACGTCGCTCGCTGTGCAGGTGACGCACGTGAGCAGCTCCTGCTGTCCTTGCGCCTGTACCAGCTGCTGCTCGTGCAGCTCCGGTTCGGTTCGTCGCGCGCGCGCTTCCCGAGCTCCTCGCTGGCGTCCATCGTCGTGTTGGCCTTTTCGGAATGGCGATGGCTCGCGTCCTGAAATAGCGGCGGCGGTGAGCGCCAGATTGGACACCGACCCGTGAAACAGAGCGAGACTGTCCAGCGCCTGTAGTTTTCGAGCGTGCTGGACAACTGCGCGCCTTCACAACCAGAAACGCTGTCGAGCGGTCGGGGTGTGTCCAACCGGCAAAACTCGGAGCTATTGTTTTAAAAGGAAGGTCTAAAACTGTGATTTCGACCGCTCCATACAAATCTCAGTATATTCGGTCGAGGCGACGGTTCAGCTTTCTGTCAAATAGGCAAAGCTGATACAAACCTTTCCCGGGTCGTTTTTCCATCATCATGGCTTCCCCTCACACACAAGCAAAACGGATATTGAGCGCGCGTCGCCGTGGCCATTTCTCCATCCATCGCGCCTCAGGCAGTCCACACAGAGCGACGCAGAACGCAGTAAGAACAGCACCAGTAGCTCCAGCAGTCGAGAACCATGGCGCGCCGCATCTCCCAGAAGCGCAACGCGAAGACGTACGAGCGGCCGGGGCTGAGCGAGGAGGAGATCGAGGAGATCCGCGAGGCGTTCAACCTCTTCGACACGGACGGCAGCGGCACGATCGACCCGAAGGAGCTCAAGGCCGCGATGCAGTCGCTCGGCTTCGAGGCCAAGAACCAGACGATCTACCAGATGATCGGCGACATCGACAAGGACGGCTCGGGCAGCATCGACTTTGAGGAGTTCCTCGACATGATGACCGCCAAGATGGTCCGTTCTAAAGTGCTGGCTATGTTGTGTATGGGCGTTTAATAACTGACCAGTATGTTCGGCTGTGTGTGTGTTGGCATTATAGAGCGACAAGGACTCGCGCGAGGACATCCAGAAGGTGTTCAACCTCTTTGACGACGACCAGTCGGGGCGCATCTCGCTGCGGAATCTCAAGCGCGTGGCGAAGGAGCTGGGCGAGACGATGACGGACGCCGAGCTGCTCGAGATGATCGAGCGCGCCGACGCGGACCAGGACGGCGAGATCAACGCCGAGGAGTTCTACGCCATCATGACCAAGAAGACCTTCACGTAGGCGCTTGCAGTGGGAGATCGAAGAGCTCAGGAGCTCAGGAGCTCAGGAGATCGAAGAGCTCAGGAGCTCAGGAGCGACACAAAATGTATCTATGTATTTGGCAGACTGTTGTCTCAATTTCTTCACTTCACATTATCTCATCCCTGGCTCTCGCTTGCAATACTCACAACATCCCACCATTGGTCGTTAATCTGCGACAGCGTCGTTCAGCGCCACGCAGATGACGGCCTTGTGGTGGCCGTTGTAGT
>JAASFQ010000444.1:0-22889 GCA_023333845.1 Globisporangium polare | reverse complement strand
GTGGTGCTAAACCACGCACTCGTGACTGAGGCACCCGTGCATAGCCTCGAAGGGCTCATGACGGAGAAACTCGACGACTTTGGCGCCGTGAAGGCCGTCATCAGCGACGTCGCCGAGTGTCTGCACTTTTGGCACCGGTCCGCGCGCATGGTTCACGGAAACATCGTACGAATTCGATTCCTTCCCATTGCGATAAACCAATTTTGAAATTGCGTGATACTGATTTCTTACCATCACGTGATAGACGCTGGCGAGCCTTGGTCATTTCACGAGCCCAGGGCTGAAACTCTTCAACTTTGGCGCCAGTCGAGCGCTTGAGCAGCAAAGGAGCGTGAGTGTGCGTGCCATGGACCCGGCTGTGTGCGCTCCAGAGGCCGCAAAGGCGTTCCTCGGTGGTGAGCTCTTCACGCCGACTGCGGAGTCGGACATGTGGCAGTTCGGTTGTCTCGTGTGAGTATTGCTGGTATCTTTGAGGAAGAGCTGCGGTGGCTCTAAGCCTTCCCTTGGAGGGCGAGTGGCGATCTCAGGTCTAAAGGCACCGAGATCTCTCATATGTCGCTGTCTCTCCATGTCCTGCGTAGATACTTGCTGGCAACTGGGAGATCGCTCGTCGGTAGTCTTGCTCCGTGGAGCAAGTTCGTTGGCGAGGAGCAGGTGCTCCATCTGATTAGCGCGCTCACTGAGAGTGCGCTCGCGCACCTCATCGAAGAGGTGCACGTGGAGCTCCGACCGATTCTGCAGCGTACGCTGGTGGTGAACCCGAGCCATCGCTGGAGCATCCATCGCCTGATGGTAAGGCTGGCAATTGGTTGTTACTACCTGGTGCTGAAAGTGAAAACTACCACCACCATTGTCATCACTCTTTAAAATGGTTCCCGGTATCTGACAGCTGAATATCACTCTTTCCGAGTAGAACATCCCTGGCATCTCTATCTGCTCAGGCGATTCAGAGATCGAGTCCCGTCCAGCGTACGAGCTCCTCCACAGTACTCTCTCGCACCATGGAGATGAGTTTGGACTCATCGAGGGAAACGAACACGAGCGCTCAGCGAAGCACGCGCAGGACCAGCTGGATTTCATGAAGAAAGAGCAGACGGCGCTCAGACGCGACCTCGTGTTGACAAAGTCTCACCTGCGCGACAGTGAAGAGGTACACTTTCCTAGAAGTTCATGATTATCGGTGGTCACCAATTTCTAAGCTGAGTTTGTGGGGATGTTCATGTAGAAATGCGAGCGCATGCAGAGAGAAATGGAGCAGCTGCGTGCTGATTTGGCGAGCGTGACGCACCAACGAGAAGAGGCGAAGCTCGAGGTGCAGGTGTTCGCGCACAACCACCAGAGCATGACCCAGCAGCTCCACACGGCGGTGCAGATGCTGCTCAACCTCGTCCCGTTGGCGCGCAAGGTACGGATTCATGCTCAAGCATTGGCAAACAGGAAGACTGAAATGCGGATGATTCTTTCTCTCTTCACATGCAGGTCTATGGGGCGAAAGCCGACGAGTTCCTCTCAGGTGCGCTTTCCCAGGCAGTGGGGGCAGACTCGGACGAGTTTGCGTCAGCTACCGCAGCTCCGCACCTAAGGCGCCGGAAGAGCGCCGTGCAGGTCGTCAAGTCCCGCCTGCAGAACTCGCGGTTCGCCTACGGGTGCGTCAACACGTGGGCGAGTAACAGCAGCGACTGCGAGGCCGTGGAGGCGACCTCCGATCTCGACGGCAGTTGTGAGTTCGAGGAGGAGATCAACTTTGGCGAGCCTCAGAAGGGCGCTTTGACTTCCGAGCAAGGCTCGGCTTCCGCCGTTGAGGATACTGGGAACCTTTTCAAGGAAGCACGAAAGTGCGAGCGTGCAGCTGATGCACAGGGCAGCGAAGTGGTCGTCTCGAAAGACGAGGAGGCGCATCATGAGCTCACCAGTCAGGCACCAGTCGCTTAGGACTGCTCGATGGAGAATTGTTGCTTCGTGAACATAATGTCGACACTGAAAACGAAGCAGTCTTTACGTCGGTCAAAGCCAGCCTAAAGCAAAACACACTTGAGCGCAGGTTGAGCGAGAGCTTCCAGACTGCTTCCGACGACCTCCAACCTTCGCTGGTGTCTATCTGCACGGATGCTCGCCGCGAATACTCAGCATGAACTGGCGAGCAATCATCGCTCTCTCCGAGGGTGATCACAGTCGTTCCGCCACATGTCTGCGCCACTTCAGGTTTGCTCCCACTGTTGACGACCAACGCAAGCCCATGCTGACGTGAAGGTCGTACGCCTCTTGAACAAACGTTGCTTGTTCTGTAGTTGCCGTCCAATGGACCAACGAGCAGCTTTACCCAACTGCGTGTGAACGTACGTGGACAAGCATCTTGCTGCCAGAATCCATCCACAACAGCGCGCTTTGGTTTTCGTCGGGGACTTCCGTTGCACGCGAAGTGGCAGGTACTTGAAGTTGCCTTCCAGTCTGTTTGTTCCTGCCGTCCAGTACCGAGGGCGGTGATGAGCATCACCCACGGCCGCTCTCAAGCAAGTGCCTCACTCACATCCCCAACTCACACTGCACGTGCCTATAGCCCTCAAGCACACGCGAGCACTGTGATAGAACTTCGCAGACTAAACGCAACAGAACTTTCCATGACGAGCCACGCGACCGCCGCCACGAACGCGACCACCAGCGCCGAGATCATCCAAGAACTAGACGGCAACAGCTTGCCAGTCTCAGTTCCAGCACCGTCAGCGATCTCAAAGCCACCGAGGCACTTGGTCGTCGCTAGTTGCGCGTACCATTTCGCAGCAGTACGTGGAACGCGACTGAGCGTGTTGGCTGCAGGCGTCATACCAGCAGCCGTGAACTCGAAGCATGTCTTGATGTAGATGAATGCGTGCTCCTTCCGGATTTACCAGAGATGCTGGGAGCTTCACTTCATCTTGCGCGACGACCGGTTGAGCACGTTGTGGTGGTCGCTTCTACTAGTCGGCACACTGGTGTGCGCGCCGTAGTAGGACGCTGCGTTCGGCATGGGCATCGCAATGTGTTTCCCGCAGACGTCAGCTCAAAACTGCCTTCGCGAGAACTCGAAGGCAGGCGGTCCTCAAACACAAGTAAGATCACGACGTCCGCAAGTTGGATCACGTCGGACGTCACATGGACCTCGTTGCCCAAGTGGTCGCCTACGTCTTACTGCACTGGTCGCCTTCGTCTACGTCGTCGTTGTGCGAATCTGCATGGTGGTGCACGGATATCGCGCATGGCGACTTGGCCCCGCTCGCGTTCACCTGAGCCAGCTGCTGCTGCTTGCAGCTCAGCGAGGATGCACTGCTGAAACTGTTGGTGTGTGGCCGGGGGCTAGCCGTGAACGAGTTGCCCCGGCACCAGACGACCAAAGCGGTCGCAGCATGCTCACCGCCACTGCCCTACGACTCTAGCCGCCGGACTGCTGTTGTTGCTGATCGTTGGCCAGCGATGACGAGCGCGAGCGCTACTAGTCGACGTAGGCTAGCCGAGACGCAGCTTGTCAGCGATCTGGTGGTTCCTTTGTTGCCGCCGCGCTCGACTCGGTGTCGTCCATCGTCGCTGTCACTTGCTCGTTCGCTTTTGAGATGGAGTGCGTCCATGGATGAGTGGACACCACGACCCGCGCGCACCACTTCGCCTTTTTTCTTCCTGACGCGCGATGCACACAACGCGGATCCTCGAGCACCAAGTCCGCCCAAATTAATTTCTCGACGTGTCAAAAGTCTCAATAGACCACTCACTTGGCTTCACTATGCTGCTCGTCTATTGTCTCGCGCACAAAAGGAAATAGACGAGCGGCATAGTGAAGGCAAGTGAGTGGTCTTTTGTGAGCGACGGTAATCGAGTGACTACAAGGAAAGACGCAACAATATAATGGACGGTTTGGGAAAAATTGGAAATGTGGAATTTGGGGAAATAAATAAATAAACATATATATGGAGAAATGGAGCGAGCAGTGACCAGTGCGGCAGGAAAAGAATGGAGCAGTCGACAGGATCCGGGCGACACTCGCACCGCGGCGGCAGGGGCCGTGGAGGCGACGGCAGCAGCAGTTATGGCAGCGGGGGGTACGCAGGCGGACGAGGGCGAGGATTCTCTGACCGCGGAGGTCGTGGGGGCGGTCGAGGCCGTGGAGGACGAGGCGAGTTTGACGGCGGCCGTGGTGCTGGACGCGGGCGAGGCGACGGGTACGGCGGATACAGCGGCGGTGGTCGCGGCGGCGGTGGAAGAGGACGCGGTGGTGGACGCAACGACGGCGACTACCGCAGCAGACGCGACGACGATGACTCGACCCAGCGCTTCAGCAAGAAGGCGTCGCACCCGAGCGCCAGCATCAATTTGGACGAGGCGTTCTGCATGCAGGTGAACGCGGAGCTGCTGGAGCTCGTGGAGGACGGCTCGCGCAACGAGATGAGCTTCCCGACGGACTACGACAACACGCAGCGGCGCTACATCCACTCGCTCGCGCAGAAGTACGGCTTGTTCTCGAAGAGCTCGGGCAAGGGCGACACGCGCTTCATCCACGTCGCCAAGGTGAAGAAGAACGCCAAGATGGAGGAGATCTCGCTGCGTCTGGCGCCCATGCAAGTGAACCAGGACACGTGCGAGTGGATGCCCGAGCCAGTGATCGAGTATCTGGGACGGTACCCAGAGCCTGCCGATGGTGACGCCAAGGACCCTTACGCGGCGATCCATTCGCGGTCCATGGCGTCCTACGTGCAGAGCCACGAGCGGAACGTTGGACGATCGCAGTTCCGGCCGTTGCAGCAAGGCGTCGCTCCAAAGAAGAACGCTCAGCAGCCCAAGGCGCCGTCCCCAGCAGCCATGAACCTCCCCGTGTTTTCTTATCGCGAGCAGATCCTGGAGCTCGTGGCGGCGAACCAGGTGATCGTGATCTCGGGCGACACGGGCTGCGGCAAGTCCACGCAGATCCCGCAGTTCCTCTTGGACGACGCGATCGCAAACGGGAAGATGGACCAGACGAAGATCATCTGCACGCAGCCGCGCCGCCTGAGCGCGATCTCGCTCGCGGAACGCGTCGCCCGCGAACGCAGCAGCAACGCCACAACGGGCGTGAATGGGTCGGGCACGCCCGAGTCGCTGGAAGTGGGCCACGCGATCCGCTTCGACTCGTCCTTCGACGCGCAAAAGTCCAAGCTCATCTTCTGCACTACGGGCACGCTGCTCAAGTGGCTCAACAGCGACCCGCTCGCCCTGGGCTTCTCGCATTTGATCCTCGACGAAGTGCACGAACGCGACCAGTTCACGGACTACCTGTTGATCTTGCTCAAGACGAGCATCTTGAGGCAGCGCAAGGACCTGAAGGTCATCCTCATGAGCGCCACGATCCAGGTCGAGAAGTTCGCGCAGTACTTTCAGCCCGAGTACAAGGCGCCGATGCTCGAGATGGCTGGCGGCCGGTGCTACCCAGTGACGACACTGTTTCTCGAGGATGCGCTCGCGCTGCTGAACCGCGAGCAGACAGACTTTTCCATGGACTCATACGCTGCGAAGGGCCAAGAGGTCGACGGTGATGACGATGAAGATGGGAGCGACAACGGCGATGCAGGGGACTCGGGCTTGCTCTGTCCGATGTGCAACGGCAGCGGCTTTGCCGACGAGGAGGCCTTTGGGCTCCACGTGGCCATGTGTTTTGGAGAAGTGCAGCACGAAGCGCCCAAGAAGAAAAAAGCCAAGTCGGAGACACTGTCCAAGAAGTCCACGAAGACGAAAACCAGCGGCAGCTCATCGCCACCACCGAGCACGCTGGAGGCGCTGCAGGGCCAGCTGAACTCCATCACGCAGGAGGAGAAAGACGCGCTGCTGGCGACCTATGCGAAGGCAGAGGACGCGTTGATGCGCGACCAGGCGGTGGACTACGACGTCCTGCTCCGGCTGCTCGACCTCATCGACCGACGCTTCCCGCTCGATCCGAAGGACCCAAAGGGCGCCATTCTCGTGTTCCTACCCGGTTGGGAGGAGATCTCGTACTTGGAGCGCGCGCTACTGCGCAACGACTACACGTCGTCGACGTACGAGATCGCGCTGTTGCACTCGCGGCTCTCGGCGCAGGAGCAGCGCCGCGCGTTCATGAAGCCGCCGCGCGGCAAGCGAAAGCTGATCCTGGCGACCAACATCGCGGAGACGAGCCTCACGATCGAGGACGTGGTGTTCGTGATCGACTGCGGCAAGTCCAAGCAGGCGCACGCGCTCGCGACGACCTCGAGCTCGTCCTTCGTCATGGGGCTGCAGACGACGTGGGTCGCCAAGGCGAACTGCGTGCAGCGCACGGGACGAGCTGGGCGTGTGCGGCCCGGCGTCTGCTTCCGTCTCTTCTCGCGCACTCGCTACGAAAGCTCGATGAAAGAGTTCATGGTGCCGGAGCTGCTCACGACGCCGCTGGAGGAGCTGCTGCTGCAGATCAAGCTGCTCCAGTTCGAGAACAAGCTGCACATCACCGACGCGAAGGAGTTTTTGATGGAAGCCATGGACCCACCGAGTGAGACCGCGATCGACGCGTCGCTGCAGCGTCTGTGCGACATGGGCGCGCTCGAGACCCAGGATGGCGGCGTCACGCTCTTCGGGTGGCACTTGGGGCACATCTGCAACGGCGGCGTGTCGGTGCAGATGGGGAAATTGATCCTCTGGGGCCACTTTTTGGGCAGCTTCACGATGATCCTCGAGACGACGTGCGCGCTGAGCGGGTACCGCGACCCGTTCCTGAACTTCCTGGGCATGACGAGCGACGAGCTGCGTCGCGTGGAGGCGTCCAAGCAGAACTTTATGCGCAACACGCCCATCTCGATGCAGAGCGACCACTTCATCCTCATGCAGGCGCTCGAGGCGTACGCGAGTTTCCCGTCGCGGTCGTACCATGAGCTGGACGCCTTCTGCCGCCGCAACATGCTGCATCGCCAGACGCTCGAGCAGATCTTCTCGATCTACCGCCAGTCGCAGAAGGAGCTCGAGGACCTGGGCATGGCGCACGAGACCCAGTTACTCGCGACCAACGGCACGGATAAGATCACGGGGTACCTCATGGCGCTCGGCGCGGGCATGTACCCGAACGCGCTCTTCACGCCGGCGAACTCGACGAGTCGCAACTGGACGTCGAAGGAGAAGGTGAAGGTGAAGATGGACTCGTCGTCCGTGTTGACGTGGAACAGCAGCGCTTTGTCGTCATCCTCTAGCGCCACGAAGACGCGTGCCAAGGGCAAGAATGGTCGAGACACTGACGATATTGATGAGAATGCTGCTGCTGGCGGCCAGTTTGACTGGATCGTGTTCCACGAGATGATGCAGTCGGAACGCACGCGCGTGGCCAAGTACGGCTCGAAGCTGTCGTCCGTGCTGCTTCCGATGCTGTTCATGGGCAAGAACGAGCTGGCGAAAATCGAAGAGCGCGTCGTGTTGCAGACAATGGTCGGTGACAACGGCGAGGCACTGGAGGTCGAGCAACGCAGTTGGCTCTTCGTACTGGACGAGTGGATCGTGTTCGAGTTGCAAAGCGTGGAGGAGGCGAGTGCCGTGATGATGCTCCGCGAGCGCATCCAGGCGGCGTTCCACCGCCACATGGTGCGTCTGCACTCGCTGCGCGCCGAGAACTACCAGCTCAGTCGCCAGCAGCACCAGCAGGAGAACCAGCAGAACACGAAGCACCACCACCGCCACCACCACCATCGCCAGAAGGCCCCGCCGGCGGAGCTGAACGACGAACTGCGCATTCACGACCAGGAGCTGCTCCAGTCCGTCGTCACGTGGATCACGAGCGATCTGCAGCGCGCCGCCTAGCTGGTAGGTTGTTTGTTGATCGCTAGGCTTTGGGGAAGATTGGAAGAGCGAGATCAGGTACGAAAGGCGTGTAGACAGACTTTGTAGGTAGATCAAAACCATCTTCACCCCCCACCCCACCCGTTGCAGGGCATTTTTGTGTGTGTCGGCTCTCGTCTCAAGCGATACTCACCACCCATCCATCACTGCGCCATGTACGATTCGGGCCGGTCCCACGTCGAGTAGCCCAGAGACGACACGTAGTAGTGCTGGCCGTGGGCCTCGTCGTAGCACTCGGTCCAGGACTCGGCGTTGATCGGGACGATCTTGGTGCGTTCGAGGCCAAAAGCCGAAGTCGTCGAGTAGTGGCGATCGCTCTCGTCCCTTTGGAAGAGCGAGCCCACCGGTTTGCGATTGTTCATTTCGTCAAAGGCTGCGAGCTCCTGGCTTGCGATGTGAGTGGCAGCGCGCTCGAGCGTCTCCCATCGCTCCTGAACCTGTCGACGCACGTCCTGCTCGGCCTCATCGAGCTTCTTCTGCAGGTAGTTGCCGATAGCCGAGCCTGCAGACTGCAAGGATGTGGAGGTAGGTTTACCGTCAAAGAGGTCATGTGTCTTGTGAGAGCGCTGCCTGCCATGGTGGTGATGTGCGCTATAAAGAGCTTGCGCACCTGCTTGCCAGTTTGCTTGAGCAGCGTCTTGGCGGACACGCCCTTGACCATGCCTTTGATGGCCTCGTGGCGCCTCTCGATCATATTTTGCTCCTCAGTTCCCCAGATTTCACTCACCGTTGCCTTCGAAGCCTCGAACTCTTTGTAGATGCAGCATTGGGTTAGATCGGAGTCCCAGTAACAGTAGCCAGCTATGACACGAGCTGACCCTCACGTACTCTTTGTGCACACGGCGGTGCTGTACCGCAGCTCCGTGATGAGCTTCACGTCGTCCACACTCGGTCTGGCGATCTCCAGCAGGCGCTTCAGCCGCGAATCGCTCACGAACTTATTTGAGAATACCACAAAGTAGTCGTCGATCACGGGCTGCTGGCGCTGCTCTTCGATCCATTTCTCAAGCACCTTGAGCTCCTGGAGCTTCTGTTTCGCGGCGAGGCGCTCGGAGGCTTTCGGCTGCAGCACTGGTGAAGGAGCTGCGTCTTTATCAACGACCGAGTCAAAGGGTTTCTTCACTTCGATGGGTTCTCTCATCTGCTCACTCTTCTTCTGGACCAGCGAGAAGATGTCTTTGTGGCCAGCCAACAGAGTTGGACGCTTCTTGCTCTCTTTTGCCCAGAACGACGCGCTAATGCACTGCCAAGACGCCAGGAGAAGTGAGAAGCCGCGTACGATTTCGCTAGAGTTAGACTGACAGAATCGGAAGGCATGCACGCAAACGAACCTTTTCTCGCGTCTTGGCCTGCAGCAGGATCACAGGGCTCATGAGCGCCTTGTTGCGCGAACAGAGCAATAGAAACTCGTCTGAAAGCATGAGGATTTGTCAGCCTTCGACAAGGTTGAAGAAGGGATGAGGATTTCAGTACGAAAAGCGTACCGAGACTGAGCAGGCCGTCGCCATTCGCGTCCACGTCTGCCAGCATCTTCTTGATGTCCGGGGAGAGCTCCTCTCTGTGATAGAGCAGGCGGAACAAGCTATCGCACTCGGCCGCGTCCAGGGTCCCGCTCTGGTCATCGTCTGCAATGGTGAGCCATAATAACGGATGCCTATTAGTCTCGACCACTCACTCTGTCACTAGAGCGCCTTCGCTCGCGTTAGCGTGACCCACAAGCGACTCACAGACTCACCGTATATCCGAAAGACGTGCGTGAACAGGTCGCTCGTGGTCATGGTGCAGAAGTTCCAGATGTTGACCACGAAGTCTGGTTGCATGCTATCGCATGAGTCAAAGTGGATGCCGCAAGGGATGAGATCAGTCAGGATCCGTACCGTCAAAGGTCACTGCGCGTGCTGATGCCTGCTTGCCTAGAGTAGCCGTCAAGCGGAGACAATGAATGAATGGTAAGCGCATAGCAAGAGCGGATGGCGAACCTTCAGAGACCTACCAAGGCCGCTGAAGACTTGGTCGGAAAACGTTGTCCTCGGCAGCCCCAAGTAGCAGTGAAGCTCGTCCAGGTCGATCGAGTTGCTGCCGCTGGTGAAGATGTAATTCGTCAAGGCAGTGGCACAATCTCTCAGTACAACATGGTGACGGATAACCATCATCGACAGCTGACAGAGCACGCCTCTCACTCCGTGTCCATGGACGCGAAGACCCGATAGAAGCGCAGGCCTGCGTCGCGTCTGTCAACTGACAAGAGTAAACAACCAAGTGAGTTGTTGGTCTCTGAATCGTAGTCGCAGACGCATGCAGCAGACTCGGTATTATAACGAACCTGCGAGTGCGTCCATCGCCGCAGTGACCTTGGCGTTCTTCAGCTGGGCCGCGTATCTTTCCAGAACCTGAAGGTCGGCTTTGCTTTCGGTGCAGCCCATGCTTTGCTGAGGCTGCAGACTAACGCGTTCTAACGATTAAACCCAGCGCATCTCCCTCTCAGGTCAGGCGCCAGAGCTAGCTCTTAGCTTGCGAAGTTGAGCGCCAGTGAGGACTCGGAAATGGCCGCGAGGCTGCCTAAACTCGCCTTTGATGCGGACGCGGAGTAAAAATACGCGTGATGAAATTAGTTGTACCGAGCGAGCTTGAATTCAAAAGTGACTCGCCAGAAGAGTGAAGAAGCTCGGCGCTCGAACTCACTTGGCTGGCTGGTATGGCGCGGGAAATTGGTCTCGCGACGGCGAGAGTCGTTGCGAATGGTTGCAAACAGTATGCGAGACGCCTCGTTAAGCAGCACGAGCACAGTGATCTGCTTGGGCTCGGAGGCGATGCACGTGGGGGTTTCGAGCTTCTTTGGTCGCCTCGGACGAGCGAGCTGCTTTCGATCGCCGCCATGTCACCTGCGCTCAAGGGCTTGACTTGCGGCCGAGGGAGGGAGGGAGGGAGGGAGGAACCCAGGGCGGCAGTGACGTACTTTATTAACAGCAACAGACTGTACTTACTTGAGTGTACTTCACAGACCGAAAGGCCGAAAAAGGCAGGTTTGGTTGGAAGAAAATATCAATCGCTGACTTTCGACCAATCACAAGTATGTTTCCTTTGCGCGCGGAAACCGCATTCAAACTGCCAAGCCAGCAACGTCCAAGACGAGGCACGAGAAGCAGCAACGTGCGGCGGCGATGCAGAGTACGTGGGCTGCTCTCTTCACGCATCCACCGTCACATCCACAGGCACTACTGTGTATGCTCACTGTTCTCTTGTGTCGCCACGTTCTTCCTGCAGACCCGCACGAAGAGAAGCAAAAGGTGCGCCCGCTGTCTCTCCAGGCGTGACGGCGCCAATAAAAACGCCATCACACGGACACATCGCTATGCTGTTACTGACGTGTGTGTGTGTGTGTGTGTGTGTGTGTGTACGTTTATAGGCGCTGCTCCAGCGCATCACAGGCTCGGTTGCGCGTCTGAATGAAGTCATGAAGGAGATCAACACGCAGATTGAGGTGCGCATGACTGGCGTCGCATGCTGAACTCAACCGTGGCCGTTTTGCTCACTGCGTATGCTGCTCGTATGTATTTCTACTACTGCAGAAAAGCGATGTCTTCCGCGAAGACCTGGCGTTCACGTGTCAGGTGTGGAAAGGATACGAAAGCCGCGTCCAGTCGCACTGCCAGGCGGCCGCGGCATCGAGCAGTCAGAGATGAGCGGCGCCCACTCGGAGGCTTGCTTCGCTCGGACTATTATCGTCAACAGGAAGCACGGTTGTATGTTGTGTATCGCCTGCGCCTTCTCGTCCGTTATCTACAGTGCAAGTGCTGCGCTCAGGTTCATTAACACGAGCAGTTCAGCTGAGCAGTGCCCTTGCCTAGATTATGAAGATCAGGGTTGCTTTCGCTGCAGCCCATGTTGAGAACCGCAGGCTCACACGCTGAGCGCTACTACACAGCGAAGACGTGGCTTGCAGAGAATCGCACATCGATGATATCCTACTCATGCCAGGTACCGTTCTTTACCTGTAGATCGATGTCAAGGCCTGTATCCGTCTAAACTCGGTTCGATACTGAGGCGAGTGAAAAGACGCTTCTGCCAGGTCACTCACTACTGTCCGTGTCACGGCAGGCGTTCTCAGGCGGCATAGCTTGTGCTGGATATGCTGTTGAGGCTTTCTGCATGTCTCGAGGTGCGGACTTCCAACAACAAAAACGAGCTTCAGGTATGAGGAGACTATTTTCGCGAGCCTATTTCTATCGAAATGAAGAGTTTCAGCTTTTCTCTTTGCAGCAGTCATGGGCATTTGGCAGAACGGCACTGCAGTCTTATCTTCTAGGCAGCCGAGTTGACTGCGTCCGCGTCCGTAGTAGAAGCACATGGTGCACGACGCCTACAAGACCATGATGACTGCCTCCTCAACCAAAGTCTTTAACAAGTCCAAGAGCAGAAGAGCGACGATTCCAGTCGCCGGTCGCACTCTCCTTCTCGGCGCGAAGGACCAAGCGGAGCCGTTCCCGTCAAATGCGGTCAAGACGTCGATCTACACCGCGTACAATTTTGTGCCCAAGAATTTGTTCAAGCAGTTCACGCGGTTCTCGAACATCTACTTCTTGTTTATCACGGCGTTGCAGCTGCTTCCGGACGTGACATCTTCCAGTGGAGTGCCGACAATGATCGTGCCGCTGTTCTTCATCATCGTGGTGAGCGGGGTGCGAGATCTCTTTGAGGATATGCAGCGCCATCGAGCTGACGCCCAACAAAATCTCGCGCCGATGAACAAGCTGCACTTCCCTGAAACCCAGTTCGCTGCAGCTACGTGCGCCGACTTGAGAGTGGGCGAGCTGGTTCACGTTGCGCAGAATGAAGCGATTCCGGCGGACATCGTCATCGTCGCGACAAGTAGTAGCTCAAACGGCCAATGCTATGTCACGACGGCGAACTTGGATGGAGAGTCTTCGTTGAAGCCGCGCTACGCGCATCCCGAGCTGTGCAAGATGGTGCATGCAGTGTCATTCTCTCAGGACGGGAAGCGTTTTGACGCTGACGTGCTCAACAGTCTCAGTGGTATCAAGCTAGAGTGCGAGGCTCCAAATCGGCGCATCGACAAGTTCAAAGGCTCAGTGCTGTTCACGACCGGACAGGTTGCTGAGCTCGACATATCGCACATCTTGCTGCGTGGTACACACCTCAAGGATACCAACTGGATCATCGGCAGCGTGATTTACACCGGTGACGACACCCGCGTTCGTCAAAACTCTTCCGAGACTCCCGTCAAGCTGAGCTGGCTGTACAAGTTCATCAACAAGATCACCCTGTGGGTCGTGCTGGCACAAATCGTGATCCTCGTCGTTGCAGTGCTGATTGAGAAGCATTTGGTGAGCTCCAGCAGCGTTCAAGACAATCCGTACATCCCTGACGACACGAAGAACGCGAAAACGATCGACTACATTTGGCTCTTCCTCGCATACATGCTGCTGTTCTCGAACTTCGTGCCGATTTCTCTGCAGGTCACGATCGACTTCACACGGTACTTCCAGTCGCTTGTCATCATCAATGACAGAGAGATGCGCGTCAGTTCGGAGGGCCCGAGTACGTTCGCTGGCGATTTCAAGGTCACTGACAAAAGACAAGTCGTGCGCGTGCAGTCTTCCGAGTTGAACGAAGAGCTCGGGATGGTTGAGCACATTTTCACCGACAAGACAGGGACGCTAACTTGCAACCGAATGGAGTTTCGGACCTGTCACGTGGACGGGAAGACCTACGGCTATCATCCCACAGACGGCACGCTACGGCAGATTGACCAGTCGCCGCGTTCTCCACGGTCTCCTCGCCTCGAGCCAGCGACGTTGTCGAAAAACGCTTTAGTGGTGCACAAATCTCCACAGGTGCATCGATTTTTCATCAATCTGGCGGTCAACAACTCCATTTCCCCAGGCGTAATCTCGGCTTCACCGTCGGGAGGAGACTCAATACTCGAGTACTCGGGTCCGTCACCGGACGAGCGAGCGCTCGTGATGGCTGCAGCTCGAGTTGGAATCGAGCTTCAACGTCGAGACAATGCGCACATCTTTCTGCGCGTCCATGGCAATGAAGTCGAGTACGAGATTCTCCACATGTTCGAGTTCACAAGCGACCGCAAGAAGAGCTCCATCCTGTGCCGCGAGCGCGCCTCAGAGCAACTGATCTTGTTCTGCAAAGGAGCAGACTCGGTCATCTTGGCGTCCCTGAGCGACCACAACCACGGCGGAAAAGTGATGCAGGCGAAGGAGCAGATGCAGGTGTACAGCTCCAACGGCCTCCGCGTTCTCTGTATTGCCGAGCGCCAAATCGCCGAACAAGACTATCGGGTGTGGCTTGAGAAGTACGTCGCTGCGAGGAACAACGCAAACAAAGAAGGCACGGAAGAAGAGGTGGACCGCGTCGTGAGCGAGCTCGAGCAGCAGCTCATGCTAGTTGGAGTCTCTGGCATCGAGGACAAAATACAGGAAGGCGCGCCCGAGTGCCTCGAAAAGTTCCGAGCTGCTGGTATCAAGATCTGGATGCTGACTGGCGATCGACCGGACACTGCAACCAACGTGGCTTACTCGGTGCGATTGATCTCGAGCGAGATGAAGCTGGTCAAGCTCATTGACAACCAGCTGTTCGAGTCGAAGACGACCGCGATTCAGTTCCTGCAGAAGGAACTGCAAACTGCGCAGAACGACAGCACACGCCAACCGATGGCGCTCGTGCTCAACGATGCCGCAGTCGAAGCGATCAAGACCTTCGGCATCGAATATGACTTCCTCTCGCTGTGCATGCACTGCGAGTCTGTGCTCTGTGCTCGCATCAGCCCCAAGCAGAAGGAGTTCATCGTCGAGATGGTGCGCCATTTCTTCCCGACGAAGGTGACAATGGCGGTTGGCGACGGCGCAAACGATGTCCCAATGATCCAGCGCGCTCACATCGGCGTGGGTATCGCCGGTGAAGAAGGACAGCAAGCGTCTGACGCAAGTGATTATTCAATCCCGATGTTCAAGCACTTGCAGCAGCTCATCCTGGTGCACGGCCGATGGATGAACCGGCGCGTGTCGATCCTCACGCTGTACATCTTCTATAAGAACGTGCTGCTCGTGCTCCCGCAGTTCGTCTACGGGTGCTACTGTCTCTACTCCGGCCAGAGCACCTACTACGACACGCTGCTGCAGCTCTTCAACATTTGCTTCACGTCGCTACCCGTTCTCTACTTCGCAGTGTTGGACAAAGATATCTCCGCGCAAACGTTGGTGTTGTACCCCAAGCTCTACCAAGATGGATTTCTACACACGTTCCTGAACGTCAAGGTGTTCGTGTACTGGATGCTGGAGGCGACGATCGCGTCGATTCTGATCATCCTCGTGCCGGCAAAGCTGATCCCACTGGTTCCGTGGTCCAGCCAAGGGAAAGACAACGACTTGTGGTCCATGGGGCTCGCCCAGAACTTCACGGTCGTCTTCCTCGCAAACATGCGCCTACTGGTCGAGGTGTCCAGCAATCACGGGATCATGCTGGTGCTCATCCTCGCGTCGCTCTCGCTCTGGTGGATCGTCGTGCTCTTCATGTCGTCGTACGTCTCGTTCGGACGCGAGTTCTACGGCATCTTGCGCGTCGGCGGGGTCACGGGACTCTTCCTCTGCTGCGTTTTCTGCTCCATCACTGGACTCTTCAGCGCGTTCCTGCCCAAGGTCTGGAATGTCTTCATCGTTCCGAACGCGAGGACGATCTGCCGTGAGATTGACAGCATGACCGCTTTCCGGCAGATGGGGTCCGAGACCGTCTTCCCCATCGACCGAGACGACGCCGTTTCTCAAGATCCGGCTTTGTATCCACACACTGCAAAGTGATGCCTGTGTCATTGCGAGGTCGTGAACACAAGTTGTGATAGGTCCATCAACTCACTTTGTCACGAATAAACAACTCGAGATAGAACCGAGCAAAGATCGATGCAAGCAGATTTCGGTATCAGGTACCAAACCGTGGGATCATGCGAGGCTCAGCAGAAATAGACGGAAGAGTTGGAGTTGGTCTCCGTTACTCTTCAGCGAGGTTCGTGGCGTTGCAACTACGAGGATCAGCAGTGCTCAACGCGATCGCAAAACGACTCGAGAAACTGATCCAAATCCGAGTCGTCAAGGAGAAGAACGCGAGGCCGGCCAAGTGAAGAAGGTGCCAAAAAAAAGACTCGTGATTGCGCACGAGAGAGTGGCTTGGCTACCGCGAGGGTAACGTGCACTTCATTTGCTTTGCTGTTTGCACAGGCGGCAGCGCGTCCGCTCGACGACTGCATGGATGGATGAAGCTTCAGACCTCCCACGCCTGAAGGCTATCTCCCCGACCGCGAATTTGATCCCGGGCTCAGCGCTGAAGGCCTCGCTCCCGCAGTTAGTCCGGTCGGCGTCGACAGGAACAAACCGAAAGAAGAGCCATGTTGCGCCATTGCCTGCGCTAGAGACGTCGCCGAACCAAGGCCCAGAGCTGCCGACTCATTTTGAGAAACTGGAGACCTCGCCAGCTTCTCCGAGCAACGTCAAGCTGTCAAAAGTGACGCCAGCAGCAGTTTCTCCAACAAATGTCGGTGCTGCCGGTCGAAGAGCGTCGCACGTCTTGGGGTCCATCCCAGTGACGCTCACACCTCCGAGACAGGGATCAGTTGGGCGAGATGGCTCGTTGGCCAACAGAGGCTCTGTTGGACGAGGCTCCGCGGGCGAAAGAGGCTCTGTTGGTCGAACCTCTTTGGGGCGAACCGGAGCAGTAGGCCGAACGGGTTCTACCAGAGCCTCGTTTGCGGAGGGCTCTGCCAACGGCTCACCCGCGCGACCACACCAATCGCGAGCTTCTGTGTGCGTGCTAGCTGAAGAGACGAATCACCACTCGCGAATGACGCTTCAGTGGAGCAAGTTCTACAACCAGCATCGCCGTCACATCCCGTGTCTCTCGGTGCCGATTCTCGACCCGCGCACAAACTCCAAGCTCACGTGGGACTCGCTCATCATGCTGATCGTTCTCTACAGCGCGATCCTGATTCCGATCGAAGTCGGTTTCCCAGATCTCGTGTTCGGCGTCAGCTGGCGGTCGATTTCGGTTCTCATGGACGTGCTTTTCTTTCTCGACGTCGTGCAGAACTTCTTCGTGGGCTTCTACGTGAGCGAAGAGGAGCCGATGGTGCGTGACCGCAGACAAATCGCGAGAAAGTACCTCACGTCATGGTTCATCCCCGACGTACTGGCGGTCATCCCCGCCGACTACGTGATCAACGGACCCGACACCAAATCGCGAGACAACTCGGTGCTGTCGCTGAAACTGGCGCGCATGATTCGCCTCGTACGCATCACGAAACTCGCGAGGCTGATCAAGCTGCGGCAGTTCGCGATAAAAATGGAGGACGTGCTGGAGCTCGACGCAGTGCTCACACGCATGACGAGGCTCATCAGCCAGGTGATGCTCGTCGTACACATACTGACGTGCTTTTGGCACTACGTCGGCTACACGGACGACATCATGACCGTGACGTGGATTACCTCAAGCGGGCTTGCAGGAGAAACTGTCCAAGTTCGCTACCTGTACAGCTTCTATTGGGTCATCGCCACTGTCGCGGGAGTCGGCTACGGAGACATCCACGCGACCAACACTGACGAGCGACTGTACTCCATGGTCACGATGGTTATCGGTGCAGGTGGATTCGGTATCATTATTGCGAACATCACGAAGATCCTGGAGAACTGGAATCGAGAGACCACGACGCGAGCGAGGAAGCTGGACATCGTGCAGGAGTTCGTCAAGAAGAAAGCGATCCCCAAGCAGCTCAAGAGCAACTTGCTGCGGTATTTCCGCCACTACATCGCAAAGACGAGCGCATTCGACGAGCGCGAGCTGCTCTGCGAGTTCTCGCTCTCTCTGCGCGGCGAAGTGCTTCAGGAGACCTACAAGAACTCGTTCTTCCTCATCCCGGCGTTCCAGCGCCTGAGCACGCAGTTCGTGATGGACATGGCCATGTACATCAAGCCGCTGATCGCTGTGGCTGGCGACGTGTTGGCGAAGGAGAACTCTGTGGGCACGGAGATGTTCATCCTGAACTCTGGCGTTATCGAAGTCAAGCGAACAGCGCCAAACAACGAGTGGATCGTCGTGCTCGAGATCCTGACCGAGCATGGGATCTTTGGGGAGTCCTCGCTGCTCAACTACACGTTGCATCAGAACTCGTACACGGCAAAGTCCAGCTGCGACCTCTACACGCTGCCGAAAGAGGACTTTGACCGGCTGATCGAAGAGTTCCCCGACGTGGAGCAGACGCTGCTCACGTACCATCAGGACCGCAGTGCGCTCTACGACCGCGTCTTCCAACAGACGCTCGCGCGGTACCGCGTGTACCTGAGCTCTCAGAAGAGCGACCCGGTCTCCGAGCTGATCGGGATCGAGAACGTGTACCCGACGCTGACTGTGCTGCTGGATGGTGTGCTGACGTCCTACCGCTCGGTGCCGATCCCGATTCTGCAGAAGATGACGCTCGACCTCTCGATGGGGGTTTCGGTCTTCAACTCGGCCACGGAGAAGCAGCGCATGATCGACATCCTGTCGCACAACGACGAGATCTCGTCCTGGGAAAAGCTCAAATGCAAGCTCAAGAGCCCAATAGGCCCAGACCATCCGTACAAACTCGCGTGGGACACTTTCATCGGCATTCAGCTCATCTACTGCGCCGCTGCGATTCCGTTCGAGATCACATTCCTCTCCGACGCGGCGGACCAGAAGCCGTGGATCGTGCGACTGGAGGTGGCGATCGAGATCATGTTCACAATAGACATTCTGCTCAACTTCCGCACGGCGATCGTGGATCGAGGCAGTCGGCTGATCACGTCGCCCTGGGGGATTGCGCGCGTGTACTTGCGCAGCTGGTTCCTCGTGGACTTTGTGTCCGTGTTCCCCGTTTCCACGGTCATGAGGCACTGGGTGCCGAACCAGATGGACTCGCGCTCGATCGTCTTCTTCCGCGCGATCCGGCTGCTCAAGCTCGCGCGTGTACTCAAGCTCCTGCGCACGATCATGCGCGTCGAGTCGGTCGCGGCTGCAAACCACGCGACGCTGCGCGTCATCCGCCTCGTGTTCAAGGTGTGCTTCATCGCGCACATCCTGGCGTGCGGCTTCTACTACGTGTCCATCTCATCGGGCATGGACTACGGCGACAGCCTCATGCGGTGGATGCCGACGTACTACTCGACGTACGAGAAGTACATCTTCTCCATTTACTGGGCTGTGACGACCATGACGACCGTGGGCTACGGCGACTCGAACCCGGGCAACCCGGCCGAGGTGGCCTACGTCACCTTCGGCGTCATCATCGGCGCGTCCACGTTCACGTACGTCGTCGGGACTTTGTCGAGTCTCGTGGACGAGCTGCACACCAACGTGGACACGTACCGCGAGCGCATGGACCGACTCAAGGCGTACCTAAAGGAGCGCAGGATCCCCAAGCCGCTGGGTGCGCGGCTGCGACGGTACTACGAGTACTACCTGCTGCAGCGCGACGACGAGAACGAGGAGACGATCCTGAACGCGCTCTCGGACAACCTACGCAGCCAGCTCGTGCTGCACCTGAATCGCGACGTCGTGAGCAAGATCGCGTTCTTCGCGTCGCAGGACGATAACTGCGTGAGTTACCTGATGAGCATTCTGGACCCCGAGTTCTGCACCCCGGGCGAGTACGTGTTCAAGGAAGGCCAGGTGGGGAGACACATGTATTTCTTGGTGAAAGGCGTGGCTGAAGTGCTCTTCCACGCGGGCACGAGCAACGAGGCCGTGGTGGCCACACTGCTGGAAGGGAGCTACTTTGGCGAGATCGCGATGCTCACAATGTCCAAGCGCGCCGCGAGCATCCGCGCCAAGACGTACATCAGCCTCTTTGTGCTCAGCCGAAGCGGACTGGACCGCATCAGCCTGCACTACCCGGAGATGGCGAACAACATCATCCAGGAGTTCCGCAAGAAGATCACGCACATCAAGCAGACGTCAGTGCGCCACCTCGCGCCACTCATGCAAGAGGACGTGCGCGCCGCACGCCTGCGCAACGGGCTCTTCGGCGGCGGGAACCTCTCGGAGCTCACGGAGACGCTCGCGGAGCTCGAGGAGATCGTGAGTCGCATCGTGCAGATCTACGGTGGCGGTGACAAGGGCAAGCGCAAGGCGCTCGCGTGCGTCATGCAGCACCTGCGCAAGTACGAGTTCTCGCTCGACGACTTCCTGCTTGCGGCCGAGGACATCTCCATCCGGCGCGACAGCTCCGTGTCGCCGGTCTCGTCGGCCGCCAGCCTCGCCAAGGTCGCCTACTCGGTCGTGGTGCTCAACAGGCTGCAGCTGCAGATGCGCCGGCGGTCGTCCTTCTCGTGAGCCATCAAAACCCATTTGATGGTACTGGGATACTCGCTCGATTCAGGGGATATCCATGCTAAGCACACGCAGTTCGTTCCAGTACTGCGAGTCCACGTGGTCGCAGCGAGAATGCTGGCCGATGATCTCCGAACTGTAATAGCTGGCTCCATGCTGTCGCTTTGTAAGTACATGGCGAGCGCGCGCGCTCAGCACAGTGCCAGGCGTCCTCAGGTCAAGCGATAGCGGATCGCTGATTTTGGTGGCCTCCAAGCAGAAGTTGCTGGTCGAAAATGCATCCTTTTGTGAAGGTGCGCCAGATGTGATCCAAATCCTCCTCAAATCGGTATTTCTTGAACTGATTGGAAGAAATTGTGCTTTCCTCATTTCTGACGACTGGCGCTTGTGAACCGGTTTTATACCGGTGTTCCCCTTCTGACTCTGCCGTCGTGGCGCGCGCGCTCGGCCACCAATTCCTCACTTCGAATTCAGCAACTGCGGAGACCAAGACGCAAGCATCAAGACCCAGCAACTTAGTTACCTGCCCTCCGTTCCCATCTGTTCTGGGGCGGAATGACTCCTTCAGCCTGCTCATTAGTAAAGTCCATATATTCATCCCCCAAGCCAACTTCAAGTCGACTGTGGAAAGTCAATTTACAGTGCGAACCACTATTGAACAGACAAATTTGAACAGTTAAACGGTCAAATTTGAACACGAGCCCGATGGCTCACCATGCTTGACGAGCACGAACTCCTTGTTCTTCTGCACCGAAGCGTCATTGTCTGGACAAGTATGCTGCGCAGGGAGCTCTCTGCGAGAAGAGCGAGCGAAGATCGGGACGCTCGGAAACCAGTGCTCCAAGAAGGGGGGATGTGTTCGTGCACAGAGCTCCAGCCTGCACCAAGCTGGACATCCAGGCGCTCTCAACCTGCTTGTACAGAAACACGGCGTCTGCAAACGACTGCGGTGATGCCGCGCTGCTCAACGTGCTCTCGTGTTTGTTTGGTCGGAGCTTTATCCCTTCATGGCTGCTCAAGAGCCAGCTGTCGATCAACCCAGTTACAAAACAAACTATTCCGAACCGCGAGTGGTAGCGTCTGCACAGCAAACTCTCTGCCGGCCGACGCGGTCGAGGTCTTCAACACCGCGGCCGAGAGCTGTGTACGCATACCAAAGGCAATACATAATATACGTATCAGCAATGTGCATCGACAACACGAATTTCATTGTGTTCCTTGATATACCTTCGTGTATCGAAGGGCGGGTCCACTCACCGACAATGAGTAAACCTGTTCCTTGGCTGGCAGCGTAAGGGACTGTCCGATATTTGGCCGAGTGACCGAACCTGACCTGTCGTGTCCGAATGTTCATGCAATGGATGTTGACACCACGCTCCTCCGCGTTGCAGCGCTCCCGCGCCTGCTGCATATATAGAAAAGACACAATCAATATCCAGTCGCTCGTCACATATTACCAAAGATAGAGACAAACACGTACTCCCTACGTGGATCAACGAGAAGCCAGAGAGCGAGATGGCCGACTCAGTGCGACGAATGATGCACGTTATAGTCGCCGACGACTTGACGCAGTGGTCAAGAGAGCGGAGGACGCCGACAACATTGTTGGCGCCGCTGACAGCACGCAAAGTAGCACGAAGACAACTGCTCTCCACGAGTGGCGGACGCTTCGGCGGCGATAGCCACGGCCTCGACCGCCAACGCAGCCAGTCGAGCACTAAGCTTCACGAACTGCTCGGCGGCTTCTCGTGTTCGTGACCATCTGTTGGCCAAAAGCAGCTGTCTTCACGCATACTCGTCGAACTGCCTCTGTGTAGCTGAGACAGCGCTCGCAGACGAGGTGCGTGGTCGTAGCGATCTGGTCCGGGGTGAGTGGGACGTACTCCAGCACATGGACAGGCACGCAGCTACAGGCTTGGGGATCCGTGGAGGCTTGAGCTCGGTAGTCTCGAGCGTGTTGGCGCTTGGCGAGCTCGAGAATGAGATACAATCCTTGCCGAAGCACAAGCGGTCAAAGAGCGATGGATGATAACAGCCTGGTAGTGGACATCAATGTCCACCTAAAGTGGATTGTCCATCCAACTCATAAACGGAGACAAAACTCGAAAGCGTACTACATACTCGTTATAAGTAGTGACATAGTTGTAGAACATATTTTGAGGTCAGCATACTTTTGAGAGAACGAAAGGCGACGAAACTGGTCAGAACCTGGACTGAGCTCATCTCAGTTTTCTCATTTGACTTGAACAGACAACAGATTGATGAAACAACGGAAAGATACGGCAGCACCGACTTAAGCGGGAACGTGTTTTCAAAATCCAATTCATGCGAGGAAAACCAAAACGCTCCGCTTTTCGCACACTGTATGAACCGTGCGGAGAGCGACTGTTCTGGCAAATTGGATCCAGGTAAACAAGTACCATGCTATAGACACCTCATTCTGCTAACGTGCCTTTTCAGTGCCTTCTGCGTTTTGCGCAATGCTCACTTAAACTCGGCATTCCAGGCGAAGTGGCCCTATTCTTTGTATTGCTTCACAACAGCAGAATGGAGCTGCTGGCTCGCTCGACCGCCACCAGCTCATCCACAACGAGCCACACTTTTGTCGTTGGCCGATCAGAAGCTGCAGCGACGGTGCGATATTGGCTAATATTGAATCGAACCAGTCGCGGAAACATGCGCTCCAAAACGTT
>JAASFQ010000443.1:0-22898 GCA_023333845.1 Globisporangium polare | reverse complement strand
CTCACACTCCGAGTCGCTTCGTGGATCTGTCAAAAGCACAAACCTCCGAGAGCAGAGCTGAATCGCTTTCAGAGCCCACGGCGCTCAAACGTAGCATAGAACGTGCTTGAGTGGCTCGTGAAGGGTGCTGCGAGCCTCCAACAATCTGGCAAGAAGAGTTCGTAAATCGTTGGAGACCGAGCCAAACAAGACAAGCAACAAGCCAGATTCCAACACGCTTCGTATCAGCGTCAGCACCTCGCATTAACGAAGCGTGAGGCGGAGCCTTATCGAAACCAGCATGGAAGAGGCCTGCTCTCCAAAATCGCTCGAAAGTACTCACGCACTTCTCTCGCGAGCAAATGGTCACGTTTATTGTCGAGCTCCTTACCATCTTGCCCTTGATCTTCGGTCTTTCAACAACTGATTGAAGGATCAAGGGTAGTTGGTGACCCAATGGCGCGAGTCGCTTGTCCTCGTGTTGCTTTGTTTTCCACACTCCATCACGATTCCAGCATCGACCTGCACGTCGCGCAGATCCGGTGGCTGAGCTGGAACAGCCGCATGAACTGCTCCATTTGCTCTTCTTCAAGCATTGTGAGTGCAGCTTTCACAACAACGATTTGATCTCTCACATCTTCCGCTTGAACATTTTTCGCCGGACCAGTGCTGGCCCCCTCCAGTCCGCATACGCGTTGCGCTCACGCAGAGGCTCATTGCGCAGCTATTTCAAACACACGCCTCGCCCGTTCAGCCGCTTGTGCATCGCTGCTTCGTACTCGCCCGGTTCAAGCGGCACGACGTTCTCGCTCTCGGCCTTCTCCATCTTGAGCTTGCGCGCGTGCGCATGAGCATCTTGCGCTCGCCCTCCCACTTGCGAGTCGAGCTGCTGGCGCTTGAGCTTGTGGTGGTGCGTGAGGTGCAGGGAACTCGCTGCCGGCGCCTCGTGCTGCTGCTGCTGCTGCTGATCGTGAGGAGGGCTGTGGGCTGCCTGGATGGAGTCTAGAGGTGGACGAAGACGCGGGTCTTACGGGGGACTGCGGGCACGTGGCGGTGGCAGGCGCTCGATCCATTGCGGCGGCACGTCGCGCTCCATCGTCCTTCTTCGTGCTTTGGAGCTCTTTCCGAAAATGGTTTGTGTTCTTCTTTTGTTCTCAGATCGGCAGTATTATCGGATATTCGCAGGAAAATGTCGGACGATCTTTTTGGAGACAATGTTTATATTGTCCACCAGAGAACGACACTCCTGCTGAAGCTGCATCCGGACGTATCCGGACGCCATCGGTGAGTGACGGTCTGACCTGTCAGACGGTGCAGACTCGACCGAGAAGATTGCTGGTCGGCCTCGTGGTTCTCTGCATCGCCCTTTGACTTGATTCCTTGCCTCCTTTGAAGCTGCAGTCCTTGCTTAACGCTAGCGCCTCTAGTATACCTCCCTCTCCAAGTGATGCATCGCGCGCAGCACGCGTCGTGGCTGCAAGTGAGTTGGCAGCATATACCTGCAAGAGGAGTGGACGGTGGCTCCGAATGAGTCGACCACCACAAGAGGTTCATGACAACTTCAGTGTGTGAAGTGCTCGTGAAACGCACAAGCTGCCGCTGCGCGTGTCGTCTACCTGTGGTCTTCCTTGCTTGGTCGCTGCGTGCTGCCTGTGTCTGAACCTGCTTAACCAACAGCAGGACGTTGGGCCGGCCATGCGGACAACCGTCTCGCGCCCCTCTGCATTTGCCTGAACCACGTCGGCGCCTCTGGATGGTGCGTCGAGACGATGGGGGACGAGTGAAGAGGGCAGCGACAGCAACTCTCTAAGAGCGCAATTGGCGAGTCTTCAGCGTGTCCAGTCTCTTCATTCACAACGATGAGCTTGGGTCGTTTCTCGCTATTCTTGGTCAGCACCCGCCTGCCTGGAAGAGTCTAATTCCAGGTTGGCGGCCTCGCTGACCCGCCCCATGATTGAAAGCCAAAGGCCACTCAATTGATCACCTTCACGCCACGAGCTCAATCACGCGACAGCTTCACGTCGGCATCCTTCCCTCTAATGCAGTATGAGAGCAGCAACAACGCGCCAGGCTACAGTAGCGCTGAGATGATGAATCCTAACCACCAGTCCTATCAGCAACAGCAGTCCAAGCAGCAGCAGCTCCAGCCAAACACCAGCTCGCTGCCTGTGATCGACCTCGAGCACACGATCGGCTTCTCGGCAAACGTACCAAACGCGATCCACTACCACCCCTCCGGTCAAGAGTACCTGTACCCATCGGGCGGCTCGATCTTGCTCACGTCCTTCCAGGACGCGCACAGCCAGCTTTTCCTGCGCGGCCACGACGCGCACATCACGTGCCTCGCCATGTCCACCTCGGGCCGCCTCTTGGCCTCCGGCGAGCGGGGCAAGCGTGCCGACGTGCTCATCTGGGACCACGCGAGCAAGCGCCTGCTCTTTCGGCTCTCGGAGCACGACGCGGGGATCGCGGCGCTCGCGTTCTCGGACGACGAGCGGCTGCTCTGCTCGATCGGCTCGCCCGAGGATGGACCGCGACTGTACATTTGGGACGTGCACACGGGTAACATCTGCGCGACGCACCAGAAGCTCGCGGCCATCGTCACGTGCGCGGCCTTCGGGGGGATGGCGCGCGATGTCAAGCGCCGCGACACGTCGTGCTACCAGTTCGCGACCGCGGGCCAGCGCATGCTGCTGCTCTGGGTGCTCAACCCAATGAACGGCGAGCTCACGCAGTCCAAGATCGACCAGAGCGTCGTGCGCGACTACACGTGCGTGCACTTCTCGCCCGACCGCGAGACGCTCGTGGCGGGGAGCACGAGCGGGGACTTCTCGGTCGTGAACGTCAAGACCAAGCGCCTGATCAAGAACGTGCCGGCGTGCTCGTGCGGCATCAACTCCATCGCGTTCTTCTCCCACGGAGTGCTCGTCGGCGGTGGGGACGGCAGCGTGCTGCATTTTGACTTGGACTTTGTCGACACGTGCCACGTGAGACTCGATGGTCCCGTGGCGGGGCTCACCCTCAATGCCGCGCAGACCGAGGCCATCGTGGGCACCCAGGCCGGCTCAATCTTCAAACTCAAGCTCCTGGTCGCCCAGCGGTTCCTGCAGGCGTCGCTGCTGTTCGAGAACCACTCGAGCGCGGTCATCCAGGTGGCGTACGCCTCGGGGGTCTCGGACAGATTCGCGACCGTGTCCCGAGACTGCACGATCCGCATCTGGGACGCCTCGGACTACGGCGTCTCGACCAAGTGCTTTGTGGGCAACGCGGGCATCCCTACATGCCTCCAGTACTCGCTCGACGTGCTGCTCACGGGCTGGACGGACGGCTCGATTCGCTGCCACAGCTCGGACTCAGGCGAGCAGGTCTGGAGCATCGACAACGCGCACACGGGCGGAGTCACGGCGCTCGTGCTGAGCCACAACCAGCGGTTCATTGTCTCGGCGGGGGTCGGCGGCGAGGTGCGCGTGTGGGACATCCGCAAGCGCGACATGGTCTCGCACCTCAAGGAGCACTCGATGGTGGTCACGGGCCTCGCGCTCTACGAGGACGACATGCACGTGATCTCGTGCAGCCGCGACCGCAGCATCCTCTGCTGGGACCTGCGCTCCGAGCGTCGCATCTCGAGCCACATCCAGCGCATGGGCGGCATCAACACGGTCGCGCTCTCGGCGAACCAGAAGCTCGTGCTGAGCGCCGGCCAGGAGAAGCGCATCTCGTTCTGGGATCTGAGGATCGACTCGCCCGTCAACATCATCCAGAAGGCCCATGATGAAGAGGCCACGTGCATCGCCGTGGCGCACAGCCTCGAGATCTTCGCGACGGGCGGCAACGACCGGCTCGTCAAGCTCTGGGACGCCAACACGGGCGAGCTCGTCATGGACGGCGTGGGCCACTCGGGCAACGTGCGCAGCGTGGCGTTCAGCCCCGACGACCGGCAGCTCGTCTCTGTGGGCGACGACGGCAGTGTCTTCATCTGGAACGTCTACACCGAGTGACTCCGACCAACTCTGTTGCACAGGAGAGCAAACCCAAGTGATGATTCAATCGAGCCTTACAAGCAACTACTGTGCCTAGCTCTCCCCCTTTCGTGAACGCTCTCGCTGCTCCTTAGTACCGTCCTCGCACTAACACCACTACGCATCGAGACACAGGCGCTCGTGCGACTCGACCCAACAAGCGGGAAACGAAAAAGGTCGTACTAGTACATGTACAGAAAACTTGCATTCACCTGCGCACTGCGGAGCAGCTGGCTTCTTTACTCGTCCCCCATCGTGTCGAAGCACCGTCCAGTGGCGCCGACATGACTCAAGCAGATGTAGAACGGCGGGAGGCCGTTGTCCGCATGCCACTCCATCATCTCCGGCCCCAGGTCCTGCTGCCGGTTGAAGAGGTTCAGACGCAGCACGCCGCGGCTCAGGAACACCTTGCGCGGCAGCTCGAGCTCTTGCATCTGTTGTTGGAAGCAAGTAAGCAGCAAGCAAGCACAAGAACACAACAAACAAACGACAGTAACATTGCAGTTAGTCAAGCGACTCGAGAGGGACTCATAGTACTATTGACCGCCCAGAGTTCTCCAGACTCGCACCTTCATGTCAGCAATAGCATCGTACACGGGCGACTCGTAGATCGCCGGACCGAGCGTCCCTATAATGCGTCGTGCACTGTCCTCGGCCTCCTCCATCGACTCGTCCTCATCTTCTTCCTCTCCATCGACAATGAGCTCGTGGAACGAGAACGAGAGCTGCAGGGGCGAGTATGTCGGGCTGCCCGGGTACCAGAACACGCGGTAGGGCACCACGCGCACGCTGCTCACGAGGCACTCGCGGCTCAAGTGGTACTCCAAGTAGTCCACACCCGTGTGCTTCCACGACGCGGCACTGTATTTGAACAAGTCACACGCCACAAGCAACAGCAACAACACGTGGGGTCAGAAAACAGAAGTCCGGAGGCAATGCAAAACTTGTGTGGTGGGTACGTACGTGCTCCAGTAGCAGGGGGCGCCGCGCGCGCAGCCGCACTTGAGCTGGATGCGCTGGGACCACTCGAGGAGCATGATCGGCTGCTGCGCAAGGACGCTGCGCGAGATGTACTCGACTTCGCGCTCGCACGTCGAGCGCGTGAGCGTGTTCTCCGGCCGCTCGCCCGGGTTGTCCACCGACGAGCAGTCTGATTGTTCATGTAGTGACAGTCGCAAGTGTCAGCTATAATGACCATGCAACAACAAACAAGCAACAATAGCATTCTTGCGCGATGATCGAGACGCACCGCGCACATCCTCGAGCAGCTGGAGCTCGCCATGTGCAGGCAGAGCCGCAAGTTGCGCGAAGCGCTTCCAGCGCACGCCGTCGATGTGCTGATGGGTGCTGTGCTGCGCGATGTACGTCGTACTTTGCATCAACTCTCTCCACAGTTCTACAGCAAACACACACACACAGCTCGTTAGGATTCGCAAGCAACAATGCAAACACTTGTTCGTTGATGGCGCTTGCGATTGTCGCGGCTGTAGGACACGTACGGAAGTCGCGGATGAGCTGCTGGGCGCTCGTGCTCGTGCACTCGAACGCCAGCAGCGTGCGCAGATCTGCGAACTCGAGCGCTTGCGCCAGCAGCACGGGCGGCAGCTCGCTCAGCTGAAGAAAGCCTTGCTCGTCCATTTCGACACACAGTTTACTCGTTTGCTGTCCGGCGCGAGCAGGCACACAAGCGGCACTTCCTCTTTATAGTGACATTTGATTTCATCATCATCATTTCAGTGTGGATACAGACATGTCACTAAAGTGAAACGAAGAGCTTGTTGGCTCAACTTTTCTTGTGCGCAAGATCGAATGATTGCATTGAGCTCACTAGCGATCAACATGTTTGACCGCGCACTCTCTGTGATCGATCCTTCTAATACATCTTCATACTACAGCGGCAAAAGAGAGCTGAACTCATCTAGCTACAGCGCTCGAGACCACTAGGCTCTTTGCCTGTTTGTCTAGAGCGAGCCGCCGCTGGGGAAGTCCGCGGCGTCCCACTTGTTCACTTCGCGCCGCAGCAGCTGCTGGAAACTCGAGGCCGCGGCTCGTTCGCGCGCGATCTCCTGGCGCAGGCGGCGCAGTCGCGCGTCGTCTTCTTTCGTCGGTCGGTTTAGCAGCTTCGTTCGAGTCTCAGATCGCTCTTGTTGCTTCAATGACGATGACAATGATCCCAGGGCTACGCCAAAGCTGCGCTTCAGACTCTTGAGCGATAACGTCACCACTGGGGGTGGAGACGCAACTTTACCGAATTCATTCGGCACTGGAGCTCTTCGAAATTGAGCTCTTGGTTCAGTCTCACCGCCAATCAGTTGATCCTCATCATTCACAACGAGGAGCTCTTGCGAGTGCTGAGAGCCCCAATTTGCAGGAACACTGACGCTCAAATCGCCCAGTGACTCGAAGAACGCGCCGTAGATCTCGAGGAAGATCTGCTTCCACGGCAAGCGCGCACTCACTGATTCCGTGGGGATCGATGACTGGACGAAGGAACCTTGAGCTTCGTTCACGAGTTGCTCATGGACAGGCACCAGCAGGTTGTAAACCAGTTTCTTCAGCTCGAAAGTCGACACTTCCGAGGAGATGTTATCGCCCCTTGACGACGCGAACAGTCGGTCGACAAAGTCGGCGATCTTGGCGAACAGGAGAGTGCAGACTTGGTCGCGTGGAAGTGTCGGTTGCACCGGCAACGCATCCATTTGCACTGACGCGAGGGTCGACAGCACATTCTCCACCAATCGCCACTGGCTGTTCGTACTCTCAAACTCTGGTGTGCTGACAACGTTCTGGAGCTCTGGGATTGGGTTCTCCGAGTGTGCGCCTTGCTGTTGGTGCGAGTGGAGCACTTCGTGGATCTTGCGGATCACCAACCGCGCTTCTTCTTGGATCTTGACAGGCGAAGACGACTTGATCTGCTTCATGGCAGCACTCAGACCTCCCTCCAAGAGCTCCTTCACGCCGACGCTCACAATCTTCGGTGGCGTGACCGATCGCTTCGACAGCGACACGAGAACCTGTGCGAGCTGCTCAGTGAGCGTCTGCTTGCTCTCGTGACTGCCCGACACCAGCATGAAGTCCACGCCCACGACTTGCGCGAAACGAGCGTACAGCTGACGAATCGACGCTTCGAGAGCTCCAACAGTGCGTCGCGACGTTGCGGACGGATCGACATTTGCAAACAGCACCACCGACGCGACGACCTGACTCTGCGTCGGTAGACGCGCAAAGAGACTCTCGACACGCTGCAACCAGCGCTGACGCTTCCCAGGATCTTGGATTTCGCTCAATGACACGGAGAGAATCAGTGCGGACACACCACCCAGACTGAACCTATCGAGTGTTTGCTCAGTGGCATTGTCCATTGAAGCAGCATCGAGGTAGCGGCAGCAAACAGCCACTTCGCCCATCACTCGTGAAGAAGACTGGAAGACTCGGTACGGCGGCGAAGAAGATCCACCACTCCCACTGACTGAAATGCCGAGCTTCGATGCACACCACACACCAAACGAGGAGGTCTGGTCATCCACGAGATCTCCAACCACCAGCTTCCAGCTAGTCGCTGATGACGACTTCGCGCGGAGCTGTGGCCCCACAAGCGAGAGCACATCCAACGAGCTCCAGTTGCTGTCAGGAAGAATGGACGCGTCATCGACAGGCTCAGCACTCTGGATCTTGATCAGTTCGCTCGGGTTGCGCAGTCTCGTGCCTACTTGCGCCGCCGCCTGTTCGTCCTTGAAGAGCCACTGGATCGTGTTCTTCGGCTTGTACTGAGCAGTCATCGTGGCTGCGGCAACGAATCGGGACGCATCGATCTTCACTGGAGCTGGCAGCGCCTTGCTCGCCTTCACATACTTCGTCCACATGTGGAAACGCAGCTTCTGCATCGCCTGAATCTGCTTCTGGATGCGGAGTTTGCGTTTTCTCTCTGCCAGCTCTCGCGCAAGTTGCTCTTGGCGCTTCGCTTCAAGGGCAGCCTCATGGCGCAGTCGCGCCCGCTCTTCGGCAAGTTGCTGTTGCCGCTTTCGCTCCTGTTCTTCAGCCAACTTCCGTCTCGCCTCTTCAGCTCGCTTCTCCTCTTCGCGACGCTTCTTTTCTTCTTCAGCAGCAAGTGCCTGGCGACGCAACTCGGCTTCCTTCTCCAGTCTCGCAGCTTCGGCGGCAGCGGCTTCTTGTTTTCGCCGCTTCTCCTGTTCTTCAAGCTCGCGTCGCTTGCGCAACAGCATCTGCTTTTCCTGCTCGAGTGCGAGCTCAACTTTCTCCTGCTGGATACGAAGTGCTTCAGCTTTTTCTTCGGCATTCTTGCGTGCTTGCTCTTCAGCTGCCTTGAGCGCCGAGTCGTCATTCGAAAAGGAAACAGGAGCTGGTGGTACTGATGCTGTACTTGCTGTTGGAGCCACTGAAAGTGGCTTCGCTTGCCCCAAGCGTGCTTTCTCTTGCTTCTCTCGTTGAAGCTGCTCGATGCGCTGCATCGCCATGTACTGTTTGTACTCGAGCTCCGCCTTTCGTCTCGCAATCGATTCCAACTCGAGCACCTTGATGTCTTTGCCTTCAGCTTGATGATGATCCTGTCCAGCCGCTTGGTAGCCAGACTGAGCTGATGGAGCCATGAGGGCTGGCTGAGCTGGTTGCGAAGTGGGCAGTCCTGGTGTGCTGGTGAACGGCTGCTGTTGGTGTGGCACAAAACTTGCCGAGTAGTTGGCGAACGAAGAGTACTCGTCTTCGTACGCGGGGCGGGACGGGTACAGTCTGGCGCGCTCCTTTGCCTCGAGCTCCTGGATGAGATGACTCAGCGGCGGGTACTCCTCTGGGTAGTACTCGGTCACGCCGCGACAGATATCTTTTCGCAGGTACTCTCTACAGAAAACCAATAACCGATTCACAAGAGTTAGTCTGATAGATTGACAGTCTTGTGAACTACAGATTGATAAACGCACCCTTGCTTCTGACCGACGAAGACCTGGGAGCAGCGCACTTCGAGCGGTCGCTTGTCCTTCCGAAGCTGGATCTCTGCTCATAAAGTAGCATCAATTCTCAGATCCACAATCCTCATCGAGCGAATTCTTCAACATGAGCATTTTTAGTAGTACCTGTTTCAAAGTCGCCGCCGAACTGAACCATGATGGAGTCGTCGTCGTCTTCCTCCTGCTGCGTGATGTCGAGTCCGTGCTGCTGACACACGGAGCCAGCGTGCTCCAAGTCGTCAAAGCAGAGCAGCTCCATGAGGTCCACGAGCGGGTACGGCTGGTTACGGAACGCGCGGTTCATGCTCTGCAGTGCACTCGACCGGATGCTCGGGATGTACCGGAAGAGCAGGCATGACTGGAGGTACGTCGCCTGGCGCAGCAGCGAGAAGAACTGGTAGTAGTTGCTCGTGTGGCGCGCGACGAAGACTTTCATCGCGAACTTGACCTGCGGGCTGTCGACGACGGACTTGTGCAGTCCCTTCACGAACTTGAGCACGTCGAGCCCACGACCATTGTCTAGCGCACACAAGATGAAGTACGCGCGGAACTCTGGCTCGAACGGGCTCAGATACCCCGGGTCCCCCATGTTGCGACTCTCGTCGTAGAGCTCGTTCAGAGACTTGAGCGTCTGTCCGAGCTGCTCCATGTTCTGCTGCGCGACGAAACTGGGAACCTCAATGAGCTCGTGTTCGCTTAGGATGTGGTACCGAGCCACGCGCTCGTGAACGTCCAGCGCAATCGGGTGCACGCGTCCACCGGCGCCACGGTAGTTCTGCAGCACAAAGTCCTTGCGGATCATGCGGAAGCGATCCCAGCAGAAGTTGTACAGTTCGATGATGTCGGGCACGCGTGGCGGGTTCAAGCGCGGATCGACGCCAGCTCGATCGCGGTCCATGATCTCTTGCTCAATGTACAGCTGCGTGCTTCGCAGCACACCTGGAGGTCGCACTTCGGATGGGATGTCCAGCTTGTGGTCCGCTGAACTGCGCTGGAACCGCTTGATGATCAGCTCGCTCTCACGCCCCGATTGATCTGGGAAGCATTTCTCGAACACGCTCAACTCGTCCACACGAATGTGGAGCTCTCTCTCGGCGGGGCTGCACATGTCGATGCAAGTTCCATCGAGGTTCACAGCTGACAGCAGATCAGCTTTCGAGTCGTCGCTATTGCCGAAGCCGCTCACGGGGGACGCAGCAGGAGTCGGTACAAGCTCTGGCGCTTGAGTGCGAAGCGGTTGTCTCTTCCTCGTAGTAGTAGGCTGGGACGACGGACTCTTCTCTGGCGGGAACGGCCCCGAGTCCGTGTCACTGTCGCCCGCAAGAGACTTGCTGATGGCGTTGCGAGGCAGGAATTTCTTCGAAGGCATCATACCAGTGGACTCGATGCCGCCGTTGTTTCCGTTGTTTCCCGCAGGTGTGTTCTGAAGACGCTTGTTCTTCCCCATAGGTTTCTTTGGGCCGTCGTTGAGTCGCGCCTCCAGGGCACCTGCACCGCCAAAGCCATCACCAGCAGCTCCACCATTACTTGGACCGCCTGTGAATGGGTTCGTCGCTGATTTCTTCCGTTCTTTTCCGAAAGCAGTCGCCGTGCCACCTGGAGACACACGTGTTGTCGGTTGCCCGAAGGCTGTTTGGTTGGCATCGCCTCCGAAAGGCGGTCGACCAGCTGGAGCAGCACCATTGGAGCCAAAGCCACCACCCGAGCCGAACGGGTTGTCACCAGTCGACACCGACATGGGGGCTTTCCGTCGCACATCCATTGCTGGGTTCCCAAATGCTGTCGATTGTGACGGACCAGGTGACGGAGCGGGTGTTCCAAACCCAGACGCGTTGCCGAAAGTCGTGGCGACTGGCGTCGACGACGAAGTCATTGGATCGCGCGGCGGCAGTCTCTTCTTTGGGCGCACTGTTGGCTGACCAAATGCTGTGGAAACCCCATTTGAGGTCTTGGGTCCAGCAGCTACACCAAATGAAGAGAACCCGTCGCCACCCGCATCTGGAGGTGGCAGTGGTGGCTGTGAAGGAGCTCCGTTGAATCTGCCAGCGGCACCGCTGCCACCAAAAGCAGTCTGCGGCTTCCCGAAAGCGACACTACCACCAGAGGCGTCGAAACTGGGATTTCTTGCGCGGCTGTTGCCGAACGAAGGCGGCGGCGCTCGGTCGTTTCTGTTGTTGTTGTTACTGGTACCGAACGAAGCGCCAGCAGCTCCGCCGAAAGTAGTCGCTGAGGTCGAGCCGAAGGTGGTTGAAGTAGACGAAGATACACTCGCATTGCCTGACGAAAACGGGTTGCTCTGCTTGGCGACGCTGCTCCCGCTGATACCGGAACCGAACGACGCTGAGCCGCCGAACCCGCTGCTTTGACCAAACGCTGGAGCCGGTGAATGCGCCGCCATTCCGCCGAATGTTGTACTGGTAGTAGGTGCTGTAGCTGCAGGATTGAAGAGACCGCGGCAGTGATGACGCGAATATTTAGCACGATGCTGCGAGCCAAAAGGGAAAGAAGTTTTCGCTGACGAAGACGAGCAAGAAGGCGCTACTGACCTTGCTGACTGAACGGATTGCCGCCTGGACCCATCGCGGGGGCTGTGGTCGACGCGCCGAAGCCACCCCCTCCTCCTCTTCCTGTGAGCACATCGGACATTTTTCCGGAATGGTTTCGGGTCATCCCCGCACAGACGCACACACGAGAATTACACACCGCGGCGAGAAGAAGAAGCAAAAGCGACACGCTGCCGACAGCGATAAACCTAAGCGAACACACAAACAGAGAGTGCCTTGCATGCGTCCCCCGCTCCATGCTCTCTCAGCAGCGCTTCACAGGCGAACGCAACAGGAGACGTCGCGCTTGAGCTGAACGGATCTCTTCGCCTGCTCGAAGGCCCTGGAGGAAAGCAGAGGGCACGAGAGCACCAGACACGCACACATGCGCAGGATACTAACTACGCACGCACACACACACACACACACACACACACTTGTACATACACAGGCAGCCAGAGAGAGAGCGAGCGAGAGAGACGCCGCCAGCCCACGCACCTTGCGAGCCGAACATGCTGCGTTTCCCCCCTGTTGTCGATGATCCAGCAACACCCGATACAAGAGAGCAGAACGAGCTGAGGGGAGCGAGCGGGCAAATGACCCTTTTTATCTAAACGATGATAAAAAGGGTAAGCCCAATAAAAAGGGTACCCTTCCCCTTTTTGCCGTCCTTGAGCACCTGGTCTGGCGTGGTCCACACTAAGCTACAGGACTCAGTGGACCCCCTCGGTCGAAGGTGGGGGTCCATTGGGGCATACTGAGTCCAAGTGAACGAGAGGACTGGTTCTCCTTGGCGTTGGGGAACCACCAATTCTTCGGCTCTTTGCGCCGTTCTTGCCGCCGGCCATCGGGAGGCGCCAAGTTCCAAATTGACAGCAACTTTCGGAATAACTTCACGCGAAGGTAAATGCAGCCGCTGCCTGCGCGCCATGGCTGTCTCCGCTATTGTGGCCTCCTATGTCTGTGTGTGTGTGTATGAGAGCGTGCTGTATGAGTACGAGCTCATGCACACAGAGGCAGCGGAGGAGAGCAGCATGCGGTGACAGGACGTGGTGATGAACGGGATGGCTTTATTGACGTCGTGTGTGCATTGACTGTGTGTAGTTAATCGAAAATGGTGAAGCACAACAACGTTATCCCGAATGGCCACTTCCACAAGGACTGGCAGCGTCGCATCAAAACTTGGTTCGACCAGGTAAGAAACCTGCTTACAGCTGCAATGATGACGCGTGCGATCGAGAGCGAGAGAGAGAGAGAGAACAGGAAGGCGAGTGGGAACAGCGACGCAGTGCAGAAGGATGCAGCAGATCAGGAGCGTATACATCAACACATGGGATCGAGTGGACCGAACAGGACAAGCAGCACCCTAATGGATGACGCGTAGCAAACAGCAACGTGCACAACGAGCAGCAACCTGACTGGCGGATACCAGCACCCAGACCGACTGTACCGGCCGCCTACAGATTCAGCAGCGCCCAAGCACCCAGTGATTGATCCAGCTCCACCGTATCCGTCCTGTCAGCTCAGCTCCAACTCCCTGACACAGCCCCTCTCTCCTCTCTCTCTCGGATCTACCAGCCACCAGATACAGGAACCAACCCATTAACGCACTCTCCTTTTTTCCCGCCCTTACTACTAATAGGCCGCCAAGAAGAAGTCGCGCCGTTTGAGTCGCAAGGCTAAGGCCGCCGCCATCGCCCCTCGCCCTGCGGCTGGTCTCCTGCGTCCTGCTGTGCACTGCCCGACCGTGAAGTACGCCTCCAAGGTGCGCGCCGGCAAGGGTTTCACCCTCGAGGAGCTCAAGGAGGCTGGCATCAACCGCAAGCAGGCGCTCTCGATCGGCGTCGCCGTGGACTTCCGCCGCACGAACAAGTCGGTCGAGTCGCTCCAGGCGAACGTCCAGCGCCTCAAGGCCTACAAGGCCAAGCTCGTCGTGTTCCCACGCAAGAACATCAACAAGCCGAAGAACGGCGACGCGTCCCCGGAGGAGACCAAGAACGCCGTGCAGCACACGGGTGCGCTCTTCCCTATCGTGCGCTCGGTCGTCAAGTCCACCACCGCGGTCATCACCGAGGAGATGAAGGAGGAGAGCGTGTTCAAGACGCTGCGCGTCGCGCGCGCTGACGCCCGCATCTTTGGCAAGCAGAAGAAGCGTCTCGCTGACAAGGCTGCCGCCAAGGAGTAAGCGTTGTTGTCTCATTGATTTGGGAATGACGCGCGCCACCAGCTCATTTGTGGAACTATTGGAACAGAATAAAATCGGAATGTTGGGTGCAACTGCCAATGAACGAAAGGAACCACTTTTGCATTTCACATCTTCTCGTCTGCATGTGCTCTCTCTTCAATTGTGTTTGACTCGCCCCTTCTTGACGCAGGTCTTGCGAGCAGCGACGCGTCTGTTCCCAGCGAGCAGCATACCGGCACCACGCACCTTTCGCTCACCAGGCTTTGCACTGTCTGCATTGAGTTAATTTCCATCCATTTCATTCGTCCCGACTTCTACCATTCTCTACACACGCACAGTGTCATTGCTGATACCACCGCCTCCACGCAAATACCCTCCTTCCTCGCGCTCCGCCCCATCCAGCGGTAGCAGCGGCAGCTTCTCCGTGCCGTCGTCAACGTTCCCATTGTTCACGTCACGTTCGCCCGTGTTGACTTTGTCAGGGAGCACACAGAGGAAGACGAGCACGAAGAGCTGGCTGCCGGCTGACACGAGCACGAGCACCCAGAGTTTGTCCCAGTTGACGAGCTGCGTCACCGGGTCCGCTTCTATGCCCAAGAGCGTGACGACTCCGGACGTGACAATCCCGGACACGACGCCGCCAAAGTCCATGAACGACAGGTAGAGCGCGTACGAGAGGCCGTGCAACTCCTTGCTCTTCGGGCAGTAGAACGTGGCGACCACGAGCAGCTGCAGCAGCGCGAACTCGGACGTGAACGCCGTCACGAACGACTCGGCCGCGCTGAACGTGCAGATGGACACCGGTAGGTGCTCGGGGGCCAGCAGCGGCGGCGCCAGCAGTAGACGTGGGAGCCCTGCAGCCACGGAACAGATCGTCGACGCGAAGAACACCTGGCGCACGTTGCAGCCGCTGCACCACTTGGCGTACATGATGCAGCTCAGGAAGCGGCCGACCATCCCCGCGAGCGATATGTACTGCTGGCACTCGGGCTGGTCGTCCAGCAGCGAGAACGTGTACTGGTACCACACGGAGCCGTCACTGGGCAGCGCGCTGCAGAGGAAGAAGAAGAGCATCGTGGGCAGAATGGGCAGCAGCAGGTCGAACTTGCGCACCACGTCATCGCTGAACGAGCTCCAGGACTCGCGCAAACTCGCCCAGAACGACTGGGCGCCTGTCATAGGCACCATACCATGGTGGTCACGGTCATGGAGAGTGAACTGCGGGGCCGACGCCGTGCGGCTCTCGCTGATGCTGAGCATGCACACGCCGGCCGCGACGAGCGGGATAGTGCTCGTCCAGCAGATCACCGTGCTCGGCTTGATGCTCTTGTTCTTGTACACGGGGACGCCAAGCAGCGGCGCGACGATGGAAGCCGCGTTCTTGGTACCGTTTGCGAGCGACTGGACCTTGCCACTCGTGACGCTCGTCGGGTCATCGGACGCCAGGTCCACGAGGAAGATGCCGAACATGATCTGCGCGAAGGCCTCGAAGACCGAGTCGATGATCTTGACGACGAAGGCGCCGGCCATGGACGTCACGAAGGCGCCCGTGCAGAAGAGCGAGAGTGCGGCGCCGACCTCGCAGAGCACGATGTACGACTTGCGGTGGTAGCCAAAGAGCGGGAAGTTGTCCGAGATGAGTCCGTAGAGCGGCTTGAGGTTCCACGGGAAGAACGAGACCGAGTAGTAGATGCTCGTGGTCGCCGGCGGCATGTGGATGACCTGGAAGAGCCACTCGCCGTACGCCGTTATGGGGAACGTTTGGGCGAACGCGTGCAGGAAGTAGAGCGCCAGCAGGCCCACGGGCACGCCCGAGAGCATTCCCGTCATGCCGCTCATACTGCGACGGCAAAATTGGCTTGTCTGTCAATTTTATGCCGTGTTGAACCCAGTTGTGAGTTGTTCTGTATGCTACGGTACTGTAGTAATGAACTGTATTTGTTTTGGCAGAGTGGATGTTTCACTTGAGTTTAGTATGGTGGTGTCGAGCATCCTCAAACGGAGCATCAAGCCGACCGTGGCATAGTGAAACCGAGTGCAAATGTCTGTTTGGAGACCATTGGTTCGGAGCCTCGGCGCTTCCTGATTGGCTGAAATGAGCGAAACGACATGAAGAGCGCTTCATGGACACCACGCAACCAGCAGCGAGCATCCGGATCGAGAAGCGCCGTGCGTCTCTGCGTGTGTGAACAAGCGAAGACAGCATGGCGAGCAAGAACTTCAACGTGGACGACGCCGAGGACTTTGACGACGGCACCAAGGCCGTGACGTACGACGAGGAGCTGGGCTCGTCCGACTCGGAGAACGAGAACGAGAACGCGCGCCTCTCGATGTCGCGCAAGCAGCGCATCCAGAGCAAGAAGGTCAAGCAGCGCGAGCAGGCGTCCTCGCTGCGCGTCAAGAACTGGGAAGCCGGTGCGCTCGAAAGCGAGGAGTACGCTGGCAAGGTCGTGAAGCGCAAGGACATTGCGTCCGAAGACGAAGAAGAAGATGACGAAGCCATGAACTCGCCGGACGAGGCGGAGATGGAGGAGTGGTCTGAAGCCGAGCCGTTCGGCGAGTCCGACAGCGAAGGTGATGCCAATGACGAAGAAATCGATGACGAAGAGAGCGAAGGCGAAGACGATGGCGACGAAGACAAGGACGCCGAGAAGCTCATCCGCGGCTTCGAGAAGGAAGACTCGGCGCAGCTCATGAGCTCCAAGGACAGCGCCAAGCTCGTCGAGAAAGCGCTTCACGTGCGCAACCAGAAGGTCCTGTGGGAACGCTGCCTTGAAGTGCAGATCTACACGAAGCGCCTGCTGTCTACGACAAAGACTGCGAGTGCCGCTGATCCGCAGGACGATGATGAAGACGAAGAGGCGAGTGCGCAGAAGAAGGCGGAAGCCATCGCGCAGATCTACTCGTGCATCGACGCTGTGTCGAGCCTCCAAGATAAATTATGCAACATTCCTGAGCTCTCCTCTTCTGCATCGACGGATGATGCCAGCAAGAAGCGCAAGCGCAGCGTGGACGACCTGTGGAAGGAGATGAACGACGCGAACCAAGTGATGCTGCCGCAGTACAGCGACATCCTCAACACATACACACGCAAGACCAACCTGGCGGGAGGCAGCCAGGTGAAGAAGTTCAAGGCCGTGAACCAGGACGTCCTCGCGCAGGTCGAGTCCGTGCTCGCGGACGTGCAGCGCGTCAAGCGGAAAGCGCACGCGCCACTGGATGTCGACAACGGCAACACCAGCGCCGACGAGAGCTCGGAAGACCTCCTCGACGAGCTCATGTACGACGACTCGGACTTTTACCAGCAGCTGCTGAAGGAGTTCATCGAGAGCGGCGGCGGTAGTGGCCAAGACGCCCTGCAGCAGCGAACACACCGCAAGAAGAAGAAACTGGTGAACCGCAAGGCCAGCAAGGGCCGTCAGCTTCGATACACGGTGCACCCAAAGCTTGAAAACTTCATGTTCCCGGATCCGTACCCAAAGCCAGAGATGGATGCCGACGAGCTGTTCCGCTCGTTGTTCGGTCAAGTGAACCAGTCGTAGACTTGTTTTGCGCCTGATGCCAGCAGCATAGAAAGAGAGTCGCTCGCCCATATTATAGATAACCATGATGACAAATTTGCAAACCTTTCATTGCGTGTTGGCTCTATGAAGCATTTCTCCAACTTGATCAACAGTCGTCGGCTTTTCCCCTACAACACGTCGTCCTCTTCCTCGTCCTCCTGCTGACCCGAGACGTAGATCTCCTTCAGTTCGCTCACCTTGCTGTCGATCGCAGCAAGTCGCCTGTCATTCACGCCACGAGCTCCAAGCTTCTTCACAATCCCAACGAGCTGGATGGCCTTCTCACCAACGTGGATTGCTGAGTGCGCACGGATCTTCTTCGCTCGTGTGGTCGTCTCAAGCAAGCGGAACTCTTCTTCAGCGAGATCCATGGCGGCGTCAGCAAGCACAGTCGATGCATCGATGAGCTCGGTTCCTCGCTCTTCAAATGACTCAGGAACGCCGTTTTCCTGGAGTCTCCTCAGCTCAGCGGCGTAAAAGTTGCTCTTGAACACCTTGTGCTTGAGCTTCACAGAGTCCTTCAAGAGCTGGGTGAACTTGTCAATCAGTTCAGGTTTGCTCTTCACGCTCGCGTGGAGTGTCACAGGCGCGTTTATGATCTGAGCTCGCTTCGAGATCAGTTGACCAGCGTCGCGGTCAAGGAACGACAGCGACCACAAGCGATTGTACGCCTTGCCGGCGTCCAAGCGCTCTTGCTCCGAAAAATACCAATCCCGGGTGTCCTTGTTCTTGATCAGCAGTCTGTAACAACAGTAGCAATCGTTAGAAAACCACTCCTAAACAGAATACAACGCACAGGTACGCACCTCGCTGACCAGGTCTGCACAGCGTCCGAGCCCAACGAGAGTCCGAGCTCCTCTAGCTTTGGACAAATCTCGCTGTAGTACTTGATCGCTTGCTCGTCTGTGGACAGCTTCTTTGCTAACAGCTCGGCGATAGCTCGATTCACTTCGTTACGGTTCTCCACAAGCTTCTTGTTGCTGTCTTTGCGCGCCTTTTTCTCCAGCTGCTCGATCATGCTCATTCCACCAAGACCCTTCGTCGTTTGCTGCTCGTCACCGAAGATGTCGTCTATTGCACTCTCAGCATCAGCAAGTTCGCGTGCCATTTGATCTTCAACAGACTTCGGTGGCATGAAATTCTCCGAGCCACCACTGCCGCTCGAGCTTCGGCCATTGCCGGACGAATGAAGACCGCCGCTTGAAACTACAGATACCACACACAGTTAGCATTACGCCCGAATCGATTGAGATGCACACACGAGGAGCACATACCATTCTGGATGATCTGCTGATGTTGCATGAGAATGCTGAACAACTGCTCCATCGAGACTGGCCCAGATGAGCCTTCTGAGACCTTGGGGGGCTACATGACACAGCAAACACATAGCACTCGGTTAGAGAAGCACCACGAAGGGTACTACTAACCAAATTCACCAATACTCACGCCAGGGTCGTTGGGAGACACATCGTCTGGACGATCCAAAATCGTCGGGTCCAGCTCTTCAGCAGACATCTTCAGCTTCGCTTGCTCAACCGGCATTCCCATTTGAAGCAACTTGAAGTATTTCTTGAACGCTGGGTCGTCCTTGATCAGAAGAGGAACGTACGGTGGCGACGGAGCAGAGGATGCCGGCGGAAGCATGCCAGCCGGGAAGACCGGCATGCTCATCCCCATCGCATTAGGATCGGCAAACTGGGTGCGTTCAACTCGTGCTGGCGGCTGGAATGGTCCAGACAGCCGTGTCAGTGCTTTGCAAGTCAATTCATATCACAGCATGGCAATCCAAGACAAGCTAACTTACGCCAGGGTCGTTAGGAGACACTTTGGTTGGTTGGTCCAGCAAGTCGGCGTCCACGCCGTCTGCTTCCATCTTGAGCTTGATCTGGTCGATCGGCATGTTCATGTTCTTCAGCTTGAAATACTTCTTGAAGACTGGATCGTTCCCAACAGTAAGCGGAATGTAAGCACCCGGCGCTGGCTGCATTGATATAAAAACACAGAGGACAAAAGCAGGTCAGTGCGTCACATACCATGCCAACAGCAACGAATAAGTAGACAACAACTTACACCAGGGTCGTTTGGGGAGATCTCGTCGGGAGTGTCCAAAAGCGCCGGGTTCACTCCATCGCCCTCCATTTTTGCCTTGATCTGCTCGGACGGCATCGCCATCTCCTTCAGCTTGAAATACTTGCGGAAGTCCGGATCGTCCTTCACCAGAAGTGGTCGGTAGATGCTCTGCACGCCGCTCACGTGACCGCCACCGGCAGGCATGTTCTGCGTCTTCTTCTCGAGCTCCATCAACTTTTTCTGCAGCTCTTTAATATCCTTGAGCTTCACAGGCGCAGAGCTGGAGGTTGTGCGGTCACGGTTCGATGATTGCGCGATCGCTTTCGACTGCGCATCCATGAGTTTTTCAATCTGTGACTGCAGCTGCCCAATCACTTTCGTGTCGGCCATGTTGTCCGACTTCGACGACAGCTCCAGGAGCTTCTTGATCTGCGATTCCGTGAGTCCCGGGATCTGGAAGCCACCCATGCCGCTGTTCGGCCCACTCAAGCGTCGCGAGCTCTGCGACGACGAGCGCGACATGGCCGAGTGGGTCACATTCTCGCTCTCCGAGTCGCTCTCCTCCTCCTCCGACGAGTCCTCTTCCTCTTCGCTCTCCTCTTTCTGCATTCTCGCTGCGCCCACACGCCATACAACCATTTTAGGCAACGCGCTTCTTTAGTCTTAACGCTCTTTGTAACCAGAAGCTAGACGGCCACAGTTCGCCACGTACCGGTAATGCAGAATGCTCGATGCGCTTTCGCGTTACGGCGCAGGCACGTCTAGAGAGAGCACGCACACATGCACGTTGTTAGCAACAGCAGAACGAGAGAGCCACGTGGTCGTCAACGCATGCGCAATGCGAACAAGACGGACTATCGCACGCACACACCTCGTTGCAGTAGTGCGCCGACTTGCAGATCGTGCAGAGCGTCGTGGCGTGCGGCTGGCCGCAGTGCACGCAGTCCTCGCCGCGCGCGCGCATGTTGGAGGCCATGACGGCGCTCGTGAGGCGGCTCATGAGCTCGTCGTCGCTGTCGCTGTCCGCCATCTTTTCGTGCACTTCTTTCTTTCAGCTGCTTCTTTGCGAATGGCGCGTTCGACTTTCTTCTGCTTCGCTTTGCTTTGCCCCAAGTTGAAACAAACACGGCGAGAGAGATAGAAATGGAAGCGGGTTGGGTCTCTTCCGCGTTTTCTTTGACGGCAGTCGGACAAAGTAACCCAGCATTTTGTATTGGCAACTTGCCACAACACTGTATGAAGATTGTGTCACCTGAGTGACAAAAATGGCTCGCGACGATTGTGGTCTGTTTGGTGCTTCAAACTGTACAAATGTAATGTCAATGTTGAAGATGCGACATTCACTCCTGGAGATTTTGTTGACGATGCAATTGCGGAATGCGCATGACGGAGCGAACGAGCGCGCATGATCATAGCAAAGCTCTCCACGCCCCTGTCTAGCGCATCGTAGCCACCCGCCTGCCTGCATGCGCATTCTATCTCGGTACGTACGTGACGCATGTGTAACTTAGTCAGCGAGCTTCACGATGAGCTTGCCGATGTTCTTCTTGGCGAAGAGGCGGTCGATGGCGTCGGCGATGCCCTCGAGGCCCTTGAACTCGGTCGGGTCGACGCCTGCCTTGAGCTTGCCCTCCTTGATGAGCTTCAGCAGCTTGGCGATGTACTCGGGGATGAACGACGCGAAGTTGGGCAGGAAGAAGCCGCGCAGCGACACGGACTGGCGCTGGATCGTGTGGTTCACGTCCGGCGACAGCAGCGGGTTCTCCACCTTGGCGCCCTGGTAGCCCGAGACCGCGCCGAAGAGGATGATGCGGCCGTGCACCGCGATGTTGGCCAGCACGGTCTTGAAGACTTCGCCGCCGACGCTCTCGAACACGAGGTCCAGGCCCTTCGGGTACTCGTTCTTGAGCACCGTGCCGATGTCCTCCTTCGAGTAGTTGATCACGCGGTCGACGCCAATCGACTTGAGGTATTCAGCCTTCTCGTTCGACGAGCACGTGCCGATGACGTGGTTGCCCGCGAGCTTGGCGAGCTGCACGACGAACTGGCCGGTGCCGCCGGCTGCCGCAGTCACGAAGACGGTCTCGTTCGTGCTCAGCTGGCCGACCTTCTCGAGCGCAAGGATTGCAGACACACCGCACACGGTCAGCGGCACCATGAGCGGCGACACCTCGGGCGTCTTGAGCACCGTCGCAGCGTCCACCTCGGCGTACTCGGCGAACGCGCCAAACTCTGATGAGACACACAAATAAGCAGGAGAGCAAGCGTCGTCAGCCACAGCAGGTAATAAGGAGTGGGTCATGTGTGTATGCGTGTGAGGGACATACTCTGGTAAGCGACCACATCATTCACGCTCACGTTCGTGACGCCGTCACCGACAGCAATGACAACGCCGACTGAGAGGAGCAACACAGACACATACGAACAGTCAGTATCGACAGCTCCAGCAAAACGACAAACACCCACACACATGAGCACACACCGGCTTCCAGGCCGCAGCCAAAGGGCAGCGCCGTGTTGCCGTAGCCGCCGTTGGTGACGTTCACATCCGTGGCGTTGATGCCGACGTAGTGGTTCTTGACGACGACGTGGCCTGCGCTCGGCGTCGGCAGCTCCGGCACAGTCACGATCTCCGTCGCCTTGCGGAAGTCGCTCGAGAACTCCTTGACTTGCACGGCGCGGTACGACGGCATGCTAGCTGTGCTGTTGTTGTTGTGGTGGTGGTGGTGGTGGTGATGGAGCAAATTGCGATGTGCCGCTTCCGTCGGTGTTGACAGGTGCCTTCGTGGGAAAATGGCTGATCTTCGGTATCGACTTGAAGTCGGTCTGGAAATAGTAGCGTGGAATCTCTACTTTGATACATTGATGTACACGCTTTTGACACGTTTTCGACGTGTTACTTTATAGAACCGCGAGAGGGAGTGATGACGGAAGCCGTGTTGTTGACGAAATGCGGCTCGCGAGTGTCCCAATCACGAAGCCCATTCGCGCTGCCAGACGCGTTGGGAGCGCTTTCAGGCCACGACACTGGTTGGTGAGCAGCAGCAAGAGCTGAGGAATGCTGTTTACGAGGACCACATAGCAAGACTCGGGCTTTCATTCGCTGGCTCAGTCGCTTGGAGGAGTGCGTCCAACAAGAATGGACAGAAACGCCATCCACCCCGCTCGAGTGACAGCCAAGTGTCCTCTTGGAAACGGTGCGACGGTCACAACCTGGTGCGACTGGTGCTTCTTGCGCTTGCCACTTGCGGCAAGTCTGCTGGATGCAGTCGCTAGTTGCAGCTGTCTGAGCTGCTCGAGTGCGTGGGGTGACGGATGGACACTGTGAATGCCTTGTCGTTTGGGGATGTGCGTGAGACGCGAGAGCAGCATCGACGTTCGGTGGTGGTCGTGGCTGCTCTCGCCGCGCTTCTCGTTCGCGTACATGGCTCGCACCACCCGCGTCTGACGGGTGAGCCCGACGATCGCGTGGATGTTGTGCACGAGGTCGATCGCGATGATGCCCAGGCCCACCATGATCGTGCCGGCGGACTGCATGCACTTGGTCATGTAGAGCGCGTCGAAGATGTCGACGCTCG
>JAASFQ010000442.1:0-22924 GCA_023333845.1 Globisporangium polare | reverse complement strand
TACCAACAAATAAACAAATGATGAAAGACAACTTTTTCAAAGATTTTTCGATCTTCAGCATTCAATCAGCCAAAAGCGCCGACGAAAGATGACGCTCGAGGCCGAGAACGCGCGCCTGCGCGGCGAGCTGCAGGTGCTGCAGGAGCGCTACGACGCGCTTGCCGAGCGCACGAGCGACCGCATCCAGAGACTCGAGGACGAGAACGAGCTGCTCGCGGAGGCGAACCGTCTGCTGTTGGAGAAAGACGCCGTTTCCCAGCGGCTCCAGAGCATCGTCTCCTCAGAGAAAGCGATGGCGGCGAGCAGTGTGATGCAGGTACCGGACGAGCTGCTGGTGCCCGGCGCGAGACTCACGACGCGCGAAGTCTCGGTCGTGGCAGAGACCCACGCGTTCGGCAACCTGCTGAGCGTCGCGTCGCACACGGTGCACCCGCAAGTCGTGCTCACGGGCGGCGCCGACAAGCTCATCTGCGTGCACGACTGGCAGCAGAAGCTCAAGCTCTGCGAGTTCGCGGCCAGCGCACCGGTGCTGGACCTTGCGTTCAACCCCACTGTCCAACACGCGGACTTCTTCGTCGCGACGTTCATGGATGGCAAGCACGGCTTGTACCGGCTGGTCCACCGTGGCGAGGGCGGCTGGGCGATCGAAGAGGTCCGTCTCTTCCACGAGCACACCCGCCCGGGGGCCATGAAGACGGTCTGGAGCAACTGTGGCGCGCTGTTTGCGACGGGTGCGAGCGACAAGGCGCTCCACGTGTTCAAGTGCTCGAGTCTCGATGGCGATAAAGCCACGTGCGAGAAGCTCAAGTCGTTCTACTTTAACGGGACGGTCGAGGCCATGACGTTCATTCCAGGCACTACAAGGAGCTCAAGCCCAACCGGTGGTGATGAAGAGGAGCTAGAGTCGGTACATAAAGAGCGCAGCGAGCTGCTCGCGATCGCCGTGCGCGATGACTGCTACGTGCACTACGTGGACTGCACGACGTTCGAGAAGGAGAGGTATGTGATGAGTGTGTGGATGGTTAGCCTATCTTCGCCCGTCGGCCTTATTGAGACTAATCGTACTTGTTGCATTGCTTGCTACAGAGTGAACATGAACCAAGATGACATTGAACACGTGTCGTACACGATCATGGACCTGCGCGTGTCGCCCAGCGGCAAGTATCTGCTCGCGGCCACGGACGCGAGCCGACACTTCGTCTTCGCGGTGCGTCTCGTGTGAATCTAAAGCCCATCCAATAGCCTGGCTATCCACAATGCCTGACTATAGATCTCTTCTGTCGCTATGGCTATGACCCTATAGATCAAGTCGAACGTGGTGCTGCGCAACTTCTACGGCCACAAGGCCGGCCCGTACAGCCAGCCGCGCGCGCTGTGGCACCCGTCGGAGAAGTACGTGCTCTCAAACACGGAGGAAGGCGGCGCCCTGCTCGTCTGGTGCGTCGCCTCCGAGCACGTGGTCGACACGATCGCCGCCCATGACGCGCTCGTGCGGGACTTCGCGTTCTCCAGCGGCTCAGTTGGGACGACGCCAATGCTCTTCACGGTCTCCTACGACAAGCTGCTCAAGGTCTGGACCTCGGTGCTCGACGCGTAAGTAGGCAACCCAGGTTTGGTAGGCTTTTGTTGCTGGTGTTGGTGCTCGTGCGTGTACCTAGCTAGATATACACAAGGATCTTGGCTCTATTGAGTATGTAGCAGTGACGCTAAGCTTTTCTCCGTGGCTGCTAGTCTACTGCTATTAGAGGTCGACGAAGATTTGCTTGAGGTCGCGGATCTCCTGCAGCGTCGCGAGCGTCGTGGCCTCCCATTGGTCCAGTTTCGCCTGAATGACGCTCACGGCGCTCTCCTTACCGCGTAGCTCCTGGCGCAGCGCCTCGGGGGTGATGGCTTCCAGTCCGCTGGACGCCAGCGGTGTCTGAATGTGCTCGTGACTCGGCGATCGCGACACCGAAGCCCCTGAGCCTGAGCCACTGCTTTCATTCGAGCCGGAATCCTGGGTCGGAATGCGCTTGCGGTTACTGGCGATGCTCCCAGAGAGCGCTCGCGAGCCTGAGCTCTGAGGCGCGTCTGCATCCTGAGATGGGGTAGCAGGCCGGGTGTTGCTCTTCTTTGCCTGTTGTGGCGGCGGGGCTGCGCTTGTACTGCTATCGCCACCACTGCCGCTCATGTTGGCTCGGAAGCGGCCGTAGTCCACCTCCTCTACAAAAAAGAACAACCAAGGGATGAGGAGGCTAAGGCTAAGCATGGAGTGATGAGCCTTAGGTCACGAACCTTTCTTGTTCCTTGGGGCGGCACCGTCGCCCACTTTCTTGGCCGCCTGGTTCGGACGGCAGCTCTTGGCGTGGATCGCCAGCCGCCCTTCAGCGAACGTGCGGCCGCAGTTCTCGCACTTCTCCATCCCGTGGACGTTGAACGACTCCTGCGCCGCGCGGTTGAGCGCCTCAATGGCCTCGCGGTCCACTTTGCCGTTGCCGCCGCCACCACCAGTTGAAGCGCCGAGCGCCATCTCGTCCTCGGATATTTGGCCGATCCCTGGTGGAGTCTTTGGGATCGGCCGGCGCTCACTCTTGGGCTTGAGCTCTTCCTGTGAAGAGGTTGAGGCCAGTCAGTACCTGGTGTCAATCCACAGACGAGCAGAGTTATAGAGAAACTGATGTACCTGAGCGACCCAGAGCTTCTTGCATTGCCTGAGGTGGATGTCGAAGGACGAGAGGCCGTACTGGCGCCCGCAGACGTGGCACAGGCGCGTGATCGGACCCGCTTTGATCACTACGCTCAGCAGGCAACACGAGATCAGAGGATGAGACGCTCATGACCACAGAGCTACCCACATGCCATGATTACCGCGTACAGTACCTGGTGGTGCCATGTTGCTTGAGCGTGCAGAGCTCAACTGAAGTGCTTCTCCGAGCTTCTCTTGTTGAAGCCTTGATTGGTGTTGGGTTACAGAAGGCGAAGTGACCAGCTAGCCAAAACCGTTTTGACGCGTAACATTAGACTCGCCGTACCCCCAGGCGTTATCAACAAAGCGGGTAGTCCCAGACATCGTCATCATCATCACTGTCCTCAACTTCACCACCGCTCATTTGCTGCCTTCGTACTGGGACTTTCACGCGCTCCGCTCGTTCCTCCAGGTGGTTCTGGCGCTCCCCGGCCTCCAGAACCCACAGTAGCCGCTTTATCTGCGAGCTTTTCGCCTGCGTCGCGTAGAACCTCAGACTCGCAGTGCCGCTTGGCTCGATATCTTCAACCTCATCGGAGATGCGCGCGTTTTCCAGGAAGTGCATCTCGTAGAGCGTCTGGAGCTCAACTTCGCTTAGTTCCTGGAGCTTCTCGACAAAGTTCGTGCGCTGCGCCTCAGTGGACAGCTTGGAGCTCAACTCAAACGGCTGAGACTGCTTTGGCTTCTGGTTGTGACTTCTTTGGAAGCCTGGGCGAAGATCCTTCAGCGCGGCGTTCACCTGGAGAAACTCGCGGACCTTCTCGAGGTGCTTCTCGTACTTCTTGTTACTCGCGGGAGGGCTTAGATCGATCTGCAGGAGTGTCGTGTTGACTGTGAGGCACTTGGCGAGCTCGCGGTACGCCGAGGACCTCGCGTTCGGGTTCTCTCGTAGACTTCATAGTTTACAGAGAATGAGAGGGAGTTGTAAGTCTCAGGTCAGCGTTCTTGCAATATTATGAGCCTTGAACCTCGGAGTGAGACTCACTCGATGCTCTGGAGCTTGCGGTTGAACTTGCGCAGCGACGTCGCGAGCTCGGTGAAGGCCTCCGAGCCGAGTTCGCACCCTGAGAGGCTACATACAAGACAAATAGTTAGACAAAGTCCTCATCACCCAGGATCTAAGCTCTTCACCACTTACTTGACTGAGAGCAGCGAGGCGTTCTTCTTGATCGCGAGCGCGAGTTGGACCGCCCCAGCATCACCCACGGGGTTCCTTCCCATATCCAAGGCTGTAAGCGCGTGGTTCTCTCCAAGCATCTTGGCGATCGGGATGCAGCTGAGGTAGTCAAGCGCGTTGTCCGCGAGCGCGAGGCTCGTGAGCTTCGTGCTCTGCCAGAGCGCCCCACAGAAAGCCTCAACGCCCGAGATGCTCTTCTCACCAAATCCGTTGCACGTCAGCTGGTTGGTGCTCAACACGAGCTTCTCGAGCGCTCGGAAGTCCGTCATCGCGTTCGCCAGGTTCACGAGGCCTTCGGAACGCAGCCCCACGCTGTGCAAACTATAATAGGTGACAAAACAGAGGGGGGGGGAGAGTCATTCTCAGCCACCCATTTGTATTAGGTACGCACGTATTTAGTACGTACTTGAGCTCCTTGAGGTGCAGACAGCGCTTGAGACCTTGCAAGAGCGTGCCGATGCCGTGGAAGACGTTGGTGCGCGCGCCCGTGAGCTCGTTCTCCGAGACGTCGAGTCGCTCGAGCTTGCGCTCCTTCTCGACCAAAGCACCCAGCGCCGCGGCGTCCAAGTGTGAGAACCTCTTGCTCCGGAGCTCGACACTGTGGCTGGCGCTCTGAGCTTCTCGACGTATTGTGAGCACGGGCACCGGGTTCTCAAGCGAGAGCTGCAGCGTCTGCAGCAGCGGGTTCATCGCCGCCGCCTTCCCCAAAGCGATAGCACCTTGTACACCGATCTGCGTGCCACTGAGGTTCACGCTTGTGAGTCTGCAGCTCTTGGCGCACACGTACGGAGCCAAGAGCTCAATGCAAAAGTCATCGAAGAGCACGAAGCCCGAGAGGTTGAGCTCCGAGGCGCCCTTGTCCAGCAGATCGCGGATGCGACTGAGGATCACGTCGCCCTGGAGCCCCTTGAAGTTGCCCTTCTTGTGCATCGCCCTGGCGTCGTAGAGGAAGATCTGGAACGGGTCCGTGATCGCGCGCCGCTTCTCATTTTCCATGAGCCTCTCGAAGTCCTCGCGAGACATAGGTGGCTGTGCTGAAGATGAGGACGCCGAGCCATTGCTGGACGGCTTCAGCTGGTTGCCTGGTGGTGCAGATGGCACAAATGGCAGAGACGAGTCGCGCTTGAGACCTTCGGCGACGCGCGGGTCGACGCTCTCGATGTGTTTGAAGAGCGCGCAGCCGGACGTCCCGCGCACTTTGACGCGCACGGGCGACCGCGGGTCCATCGGAAGGGGGATCTGCCTCCTGCTTGGTCTCCTGCCACCCTCCTGCGAATCTCATCAAGAGAGTCGCTCGATGCGAATAAGCCCGCCAAGCGCTATTCTTGTACCGAACCAGAAAATATGGTGAGAGTCCCTATCACCACAAGCACAAGCGCCAAGATATCATCACTCGTGAAGAGCAGTCCAAGTGGATACACCAAAGTGTCCGCACGACGTGTCCAGCGCATGACAAGTTGCTCTCGAAGCAGTCGTGGGCGAAAGAGAGACCGCCAGCCTGATCGCGAAACGAGACCCGCGAAATCTGGAAGAATGTGTGCTGAAAGCTCGCGATCCTGAAAAGACGCGCTTGGCGGATCATTGCCGGCAGGTCGCGTCCAAATCAAGCTTGCTTGACTGACAACGATGCGCTCGGCGAGCGGCACGCGAGATGACTCCCAGCAACAGAGCGCGGGGCGACGGAGGCGCACGCGAGCGGCACAAGAGTCATGCAGTGGTCGCTCCAGGATGGTGCATCGCTGGGGACTGCTGCTGTTGACACTGCTGCTACTGTCATTTGCACCGCTCGCTCTGGCGATTGAGCCCGTTCCACAGGCTGCCGACATCCTCGCGGCCGTCAACGTCAACTCGCAAAAGGTGAGTGAGCCCATCTACCATTACCACATAGCTACAGATCACAAGCCACTCACCGTACTTCTCTCTGGCTCGTCTACCAATCCAGGACATCCGCCTGGACGCGAACCTGTACATCCCCGACGGCGGTGAGCTGCTCCTCAGTATCCAAGTACCTCGCGAGCAGGTGCTCATGGACGCCAACGGGCCGGCGAAGGTCACGCGCGTGTACTCGGATCACGCCGACGGCGCCTGGGGTGTCGGCGAGCAGATCCGCGTCTTTGTCGGGTTCACGAGCGCCGTCGAGGTGGTCGGAGCCCCAAGGCTCGTGCTCCGTACTGGCTGCGTGGCCTCAACGCCATGCCACACGTTTGAGATCCAACGGCTCTGGTGCCAGGCGACCGCGGGCGAGTTCTCCGTGGGCTTCGGTGGGGAGCAGGTGTTTAACATTCCCTACAACGCCAACCAGCGCATGCTAGGCGACTACCTGACGCGTATGACCCAGCTCAACAAGGTTAAAGTCGTCTACACCATTGACGAGAACTCCGCGTGTACGTTCTTCGGCAACAACATCACGATCACCTTCGAATCGGTCAACATCGATGGCACTGACGGCGACCTGCCGGAGCTCACGGCCGATGGGAACAACGTCGGCGGGGATGGCACCAACCTGTTCCACATCCGTTTCAGTCCCGCGATGACACCATTGGCCTGGGAGATCCAGAAGGGTAACAAGGTACCCGACCGCATTGCCACTTACGTGGGCCAGTCGGACCCCAGGACGCTCCAGTTTCTCTACACCGTGCTTCCCGGGGACAACGCCACGAGGCTCGAGTACGTCAACAGCGACTCGCTCGCGCTCTCGCTCACTGGTGGTGGTACCAACAGGATCTTCAATGCAAACTCGAATAGGCAGGTGGCCGTGAACGCCAAGCTGCCGCCCCCAGGCTTCGCTGGTGACTGGGAGACGGGCGTCGGCAGCAGCTTGTCAGCCACGAGCAACCTCAACATCGACGTCTCGCCGCCGGTGGTGACCGGTGTGACATCCCCACACGCTGATGGGACCTTTGGCATCGGCGAAGTGATCCTCATCCACGTGCTCTTTTCACTACCGATTGTGGTCACTGGGAGCCCGACGCTCGTACTGGAAACTGGGCTCGTGGACCGCATCATCCCGTTTGTCCAGGTACTCAACACGCGCGACGGGAACGTGGCGCAGTTCATGTACGTAGTGCAGTCCAAGGACACGTCCCCAGACCTGGCGTACGCCGGGACGACCGTGTTGCAGCTCAACGGCGGGACCATCAAGCGCATGTCCACAACGCCCACGACGGACGCGATCCTCACATTGCCGGTGAATGGCGAGCGCGGTAGCCTGTCAGTCAACAAGAACATCGTGATCGACACAACGAACCCCGTGGTCGTGAGCGTCACGGGGGTGACCACCGACGGTGTCTACACTGCCGGTGACACGATTGACTTGCTCGTGACGTTCAAGGCGCCCGTGGTGGTCTCTGGTACGCCCTCTCTACTGCTCAGCACGGGCAACGTGGACTTGTACCCGGGCTCGTTCGTCCAAGCGGCGCCTGTGTCACCAACGATGAGCCCACGGACGATCCTGTTCCCGGCCGTGGACCACGGGCTCTCGACACTTACGAGCCAGGGGCTTCAGTTCAAGATTGACGGTCAGTTGCTCACGGTTGACACCGTCCGGGGCGACCAGGTCACCATGCTCGAGGTCTACACCGGTACACTAGTAGACCCGACCGTGGTCGCGGCCGGTGGCGCTGGTGGGAACATCATGATCAAGACCCCGGGCTTCCGCTCAGCGCTCTATGTCAGCGGCAGTGGCACCGCGCAGCTCGTGTTCAGGTACATGGTGCAGCGTGGGGATGTGTCTCTGGACCTGGGCTACGTGTCCACATCTGCGCTGATTCTAGGCACTGGTGGTTCGATCAAGCGGCTGTCGACGAACCCGGTTACGGACGCCGACCTGACGCTCGCGGCGCCCGGTGCGGTTAGCAGCCTTAGCTTCAGCTCAGCGTTGGTAATCGACACGAACGCCCCACGCATCCTCCAGGCCAACGCGATCACACGGGATGGCGTCTACCGAGCGGGTGATACGATCACACTGGCGCTGGTCTTCGACCTCCCCGTAGTCGTGATGAACACAGCCTCGCTGCTCATGAGCGTGACGGCGCCGGAGCGATACGCTTTGTACACTGGCAAGGGCAGTGGCACCACGACGCTCGAGCTCGCCTTTGTCTGCGGCCCCAGCGACCAGACAACCGTGTTTGACTTTGTCGATACAAAGTCACTGCGTGCAGCCGTGGGCTCAATCTTTGGCGACATCCGCCGCAAGGCCGTGGCGCCAATGCTACCCGCGGTGTTGGACCTGCCGGTCGCGGGGCTGAGCTCCAAGGGTATTGCGATCGACCAGAGCTGCGTGTTCGTGATGGGCGTGATCACCACTCACGAGGATGCCACGCTTGGTGCTGGGGAGAACGTCGACGTGCTCGTGACGTTCTCAGCCAGCGTCGACGTCACCATCCCCACTGGTAGTGCGCTGACGCTCATGCTCACGACAGCGAACGCGGCATTGTACGTCTCAGGCTCGGGCTCCAGTGTGCTCACGTTCAGGTACACTGTCAAGGTCGACGACATGGCCACGAGGCTCAACTACAATGACATCTACGCACTCACACTCACCGGTGGAGCCACAATCCGTGCTACTACTGGTGGCCGGTCGGCCTCAATCGTGCTTCCACCACCGACTACAGGCAGCGGGCTCGTACTTCAGAGCGCACTGTTCATCGACACGTCGCCTCCAAAGGTGCTCTTGGTCTCAACCAAGGCCCTCGACGGCGTCTACTCTGTCGGTGACCAGCTCACAGTGTACGTGAAGTTCAACTTCGCCATTGACGTTGCGCCGATTGCAATGGGCGCTGGAGTCCCCATGCTGCTGCTGAGCGCCGGTGTGGACAATGGCGTCGCCACGCAGCTCGTTGCCAGTGAGGACGACGCGCTCTACCTCTCGTATTCGGTGGCCGCGGGCCACTCGATCTCCAGTTTGGGGTACTACTCTCGGGCCGCGCTCAAGTGCGTTGGGGCTGTGGGGATTAACCAGGATCCAACTCAGGATGCGCTCCTGGCCACGGCCACAGCACTGGGCACTCGGGTCTTTGTGGCCTGGGCTGAGCTCTCTGCCGCCACTGCACCACCAATAGCTCAGGTGCGTGTCAAATCCTTTGACGCCCAGCAGTTCCCACCACGCTTGGTGACCGAGGACGGTGGCGTCCCGACGACGTCCAGCGTCCAGTTTGACGCGACCCAGGCCGCCACTGCGCCCATGCTCGTCACGTTTGTCTCGAACGTGTACCTCACGTGGCAGGAGATCAGCGCGGGCATCGCCAACAACCCAACCCAGATCCGGGTGGCAGTGTACCTGGGTTTAATCCCCAGTGGCGCTGGTGTGGCTCAGTGGGCGCTGGTTGGCAGCAGACCCGCGACCACAGCGGGTATTAACAAGGACTCGACTCAAAATGCCGCAGGACCCAGGCTCGTGGCCCACAGTGCGAAATTGTACGCGGCCTGGCATGAGACCAGCACCACCTCGGCAGTACCCCAGATCCGCGTTGCAGTGTACAACGGCCTCGACCTGGCCCCAGTGTGGAGCTTTGTGGATGGAAACTTGGCGGCCAAGGGTATCAACTTTGCGCCAGCGAGTGCGGCTCAGAACGTGCGGCTCGCATCTTGCGTCTCAGTAGCGAGCCCCGCGATCTCAGTGCTCTACGCCACCTGGGAAGAGAACGAGCCCACAAAGAACGCCCAGCAGGTCCGCGTCGCCGCGCTCACGGGCTCGGACGCGGCGCCCAAGTGGGTCTTCGTGGACGGGAACACGGCCTTTGGACTAAACTACAACACGGCAATGGACGCCAAGGCCCCGTCGGTCACGTGCTTGGGTTCATCGCTCATTGTCGCGTGGCACGAACCATTTGCGACTGCTGTTGGGGTCCCACGGATCCGAACCAAGTCGTTCAATGGAAACCTAGCACGTCCGATCTGGAAGTCTCTCGACAGCAGCCTTGGACTCAATTTTGACGTCTCACAGAGCGCGACGAGCGTTAGACTTTGCACCTCAGTAGGTGGCCAAGTGTTCGCCACCTGGGAGGAACTCAACGCCCAGTCCACCAAGACCCAGGTGCGAGTCGTGAGCTTCAGTGGCTCGATTGACTCTCCTGCGTGGACGTTTCTCGATGGCGCACGTTCGACTTCATCAGTTAATGACGATCCCACGAAGAGCGCCAGTCGTCCGGTGTTGGTCGTGAGCCCCGTGCCCACGTTTTCGCTGTTCTCGTTCTGGCACGAAGCTTTCGCAACCAGTGGCAAGACGCATGTGCGAGGCGCTGCACTGGGGGCTGAAGCCACAGAGTGGCAGTCTCTCCACTACGCGTGCATTCGACGCAAGTCCTCAACGCCCACAACAGTCGCCACCCTTCTGCTGCCCGAGCTGAGCACCCCAGGCTCGCTGGACTTTGGCCGGTGGATCCGAGTCGATACGTCATCCCCGACTGTGAGCAGCGTGACGCTCAGTGGCGACATCGCGCGCGTCATGAGCACAGCATTAGCGGTGCAGACCGTCGACGTGTTCAACCAGGCGAGTCTCACGCAAGGCTCCTTCAAGCTAATCTACGGCGAGTTCTACGAGACCTCGTGCATCGATTGGAACGCACCAGCGGCCACTGGTGCCACCTCACTCAAGAGTGCGCTTGAGGCGATCCCCGGGCTCGCCCTGAGCGTGAACGTCGTGGCAGACACGAGCGCGTTCCACGACGGCCACCGGTACCTCATTGCGTTCGTGTTTCCGTCTATGGGGCTTCAGTCGTTACGTGTTAAGGACGACCCCGAGGACAGGAGCTGCACGCCATTCTTGTGCGGCCCAGGTGCGATCTTCGCGTGCTCTGTGGTGAGCCTCATCAAGGTGAACCGGGACGCCGACGTGACGTTCCGACCCGGTGTCCTGGATGCGCTGGTGCAGTTTTCGTTCCCTGTGATCGTTCAGCCGGGTGGCGTCATCCCACCTAAGCTCACGCTGGAGACTGGGAGCGTCGACACAGATGCTCTTTACACATCTCGCAGTGCACTGCAAGAGTTTGACATAGGCACAGATGCCCCGAGCCCGATCCTCGAGGGTAGTTTTCGGCTGTCTTATGGGGATTTCAGTGGTGGAGGCGCTGGCGTGGGTCTGATCCGCACGACCGAGTGCATTGACGTCCCACCAGACGACTCAGACGGCGTGCAAGAGCTCTACGAAAAGCTCAAGGCGGCCATCTCGGAGCTCACCACCATCGGGATCTCGCTCATCACACGTGAACGAAGGAAGAACGGCTTCCGCTACCGCATCTCACTGCGCAACAGCCCCGATCTACTAGACCTCGTACCCGCAGATGCGTCCTCGTGCCCTCAGTTCGCCGGACGAACCCAGACGATCGACATCTCAGCGAGCTCACAGATCCTCCAAGGTGAGTTCAGGATCCAGTTTGGCGATGCTATGAGTGGCTGCATCCCATGGAACCTGCGAGCCAAAGGTGGCAACGCTGGTCTCCAGACAGCCTCGTTACAGAACATCCTGAGTTCCATAGTCCCAGATCGCACTGTGGCTGTCCAGGTGACGAAGGACCCATCACTCTTCACCTATGGCCACCGCTATTACTTGGACTTCATGATGTTCGACGATGCCATTGAGGAGCTGCTCGTGATTCAAGACTCCGTTGCGTGTGCGGCGTTTGTTTGTGATGATGGCGCCGGGGGCTCGACTCCGTGTGTGAGACTCAATCTGGCAGTGAACGCAGACTTCCAGGCTCAACGCGCGGACTCCGAGACGCTCTCGTTCCGGTACCTGGTTCAGCCCAGCGACGACATCACAGTGCTCACATACAGAGACGCGAGTGCGCTCAGTGGTGCCATTATGAGGGCGTCCCGGACCCCGAGCGTGCTGGTAACCCTCACACTCCCAGTACCAGCGCAACCATTGCAAAACGCACTGGGCGCTCAGGTCACGATTGTCAGCGAGGATCTGATTCCATCTGTGCTGAGGGTCTACGCTGCAACTTTGAATGGCGAGTACACTGCTGGCGACGAAGTCGTGCTCTACGTCCAGTTCACTGGCGCTGTTCTGGTGCAGGGCTCGCCATTGCTGGAGCTCAACTCCAAGGGCATCGCCGTATACTTCACGGGAACGGGCACCGACACTTTGGAGTTCCGCTACAAGGTTCAAGGCGGTGAAAGCGCCGCGAGCCTCGACTACGCAACGCAGTACTCGCTGCTGATCCCAGACTCACGCTCGTCGATACGCTACAGCAGTAGTGATACTAGTACTGAGGACAGCCCCAGTGCCTTGCTGGACGCAGATCTGCTGCTCCCAGTGCTAGGGACAGCCTCGAGTCTGTCGCCGACCAGGCAGATCGTCATTGACACGTCAACGCCTACGATTGTCTCGGTCTCGTCGCCGAATGCGGACACGGCAACTGGAGCCGAGGGCTACGGCGTGGGCGACGTGCTGCTGCTCACAGTCACGTTCTCCAAGGAGGTCGTGGTGCTTGGAACCCCAACGATGAGCCTGAACGCGGACCGCACGACTGCAATTGCAAGTTTCCAGTACGGAGGCTACCGCCAGCTCGTCGACGTGGGCGTTCACGCCACGTCTCCATTGACTTCAGGTCAGTTTGCGATCACCTATGGCGGTATTCAGTCCGGGTGCATTGACTTCCAGGACGCCAACAGCGTCGCGCCAACGTCCATGAAGTCCCGATTGCTGGAGATCGACGTCGTTCAGCGCATTGGCGTCGCGGCCGTGAACCTGGCGAGCGTGAAGAACGGCAACCGGTTCGAGATCTTGTTCCTGACGACCCAGGTGCTCGACCTCCCACTGGCGATTGAGCCCATCATCTCGGACGTCTGTTCTCCACTGCTGCCGTCCTCAGGCGCGCCTGAGAAGCTCATTTCAAAGGCCACGGACACGGTCGTGACGTTCCAGTACCCCATTAGCGTCAGCCATTCAACTCTGGATCTGGATACCTCAGGTCCAGCGCTGCTACTGCCAGATGCCGATACGATGATCCTGCGACGAGCCAAGGACCCGAGTATCGTCGCCGACCTCACTCTACCGGTAGCTGGGAGTGCGAACAGCCTGGGCGTACAGAAGCACCTCGTGGTCGATGGTGCGCCGATAGTGATCCTCGACACCATTTCAGACTCGACTGGAGGTACCTACGGCGTCGCGTTCCCACCGATAGCAAGCCCCGCGGTCGTGTTCCCCGGTGAGATCCTGTTTCACCTAGTCTTCTCACGGCCTGTGCGCGTCGCAGGCTCGCCCACAGTAGAACTCGCGACCGGCTCACTTCAGCCAAACGGACTCTTCCTGGCCAACCGATTTGCGAAGTTCGTTGGCCAACCGCAGCCTGACCAAGTCGCATTCGTGTACCACATCCTAGAGGGCGACTTCAGCTCCAACCTGACGTTCGCGAGCGTGAATGTGCTGGCAAATGCTCAGATCTACGGGGTCTCAACCTCATCCTCAGTGTTGGCGAACACGGCGCTGCCTCGTCTAACGGTCTCGGCCACCTCAGTTCTCCGTATCGACGCGTTCTCCGTACCCACGACCGTGAAGCTCTCGTCGCCGCATGCAGACGGGACCTTCGGTGCTGGTGAGGCCATCGAGATCCAGGTGACGTTCTCGAAACCCGTGATCCTCCAGACGGGATTGAACCAGAACCAGGACTACTATGCGCGGTACCCGACGTCCCTGGTCTTCCAAGGAAACATTTACGTACTCTGGACTGAGTGGGAACAGCTCCACGTGCGCACCAAGAGCTACTTGTACCTGGCTGTCTTCTCCGCCACGACCCTCGAACGCATCCCCACCGCAGCGTCCCCAGTTCAAATCAACCGCGTCCCCAGCACGTTCATCGAGAAGGCGTCCATGACAGTCTGGAATGGTCAGATCTACGCGGCCTGGGACGAGAGCGGACTCATCTTCTGTGCCAAGTACAACGGCTTCGCGGCCACGGAAGCCTGGACGCTGATCCCCAACATGGGTGCGAACAAGAACATGGCCATGCAGGCGAGCCAGCCCTTCCTGCTCGTGCACAACCTGATCCTCGTGATCCTCTGGTGCGAGCTGGCCCAGCCGGTCGTTAACACTGGGCTCGTGGGCCAGATCCGCGTAGCACTACGCAACGACGATATTGACGCGCCGCTCTGGATCTTCCACGACGGCAACCAACTCAACGCCGGACTTAATAGAGACCCCAGGTGTGACGCCAAGGAGCCCAGTGCCATTGTGTTCCAAGGCACGATGTTCGTCACGTGGCTTGAGGCTCGCAGCGCCGATAACAGCGAGGTTTACGAGGTCGTGGTTGCGAGACGAAATATCATCAGCCGCGACATGTCCACGTGGCTGTATCTGGACGCACTGGCGTCCACCAAACCCGTCTATTCCTTTGTCTCGGCGTACGCCCCACGGCTCGCAGTGCGTCGACGGGGCTTTGAGGACGTGGCGCTGCTCATTGTGTGGTACAGAGACACCGAGTACGACAACGTGACCGAGGTCGTCATGGGTCAGGTCTCGGACACAAACTGGGCCACGGTATCCCCGACTTTGGTCGAGAGCATGCCGTACACACTCGACGGTCTGAGGAACCCGACGCTTGCCTCCAGTAGCCGGCTTAGTACGCAGCAACTCGCGATTGAGACCTGTGGCGACGCGCTCTACGCCGTGTGGATGCAGGACGCGCCTCCAAATGACCCGAACCAGGCGCTGACTGCGAACATTGGCGTCCTCTCCAAGGCGACAGACAATGTCTACAACGGCTGGACGTCCGTGTTTAAGGGAACAACAGTGAATCAGAACCAGGGCTTTGACGCCATGGACACCGATCTCGTCTGTTCGTCCACAGCCACAATAGGAGCCTCGAGCCCCGAGATGGGTGTCTTCTGGACCGAGTTCGATGGGTACTCGGCCAAGTTGCGCTTCAGGCACAAGCAAGTACAGTCGCGGTCTCTGAGCCTCCCACCTGGGAGCTACTGGGAAGAGCTGAGCTTCGGTAAACCCTTGTTGAAGATGGACACGGGCACCACGCCACCTGGGTATGCAGTCAGCACCGATGTCAGTGGCATCGAGTCGTACGTGCTCAACTTCCTGTATATCGTCTCTCAGGGCGAGAACGCCATGGACATCGACGTGCTGGACAGCACGGCACTGATGCTCAATGGCGCTACGGTACGGGACTACCTGGGCCAGGTCCCGGACTACACGCTGTTTCCCAATGCGAACGACATGCGCGCGCTGAGTTACAACAACGAGATCACGATCGACACGAGCGTACCGTCTGTCGTGGACGTGACTGCGCTCACTCCGTCGGGCGAGTACGGCGTGGGCCAGCAACTGCTGCTCCAGGTCGTGTTCACGGCACCCGTGGTTGTCACCACAACGCCCGAGACGAACAGCTACCCTGTGGTCTATCTACGCTCGGACGAGCTCCACTTCCTGGACGCCAACGTGAACCCAGCGAGGTACATTAGCGGCTCGGGCTCGAACGTGCTTGTATTCGAGTACATCACGACCGAGTTGGACTACGCCGAGAAGCTCGACTACTTTAACTCAGGCTCGCTTGTGCTGCTGGGCAACTCGGTGGTCCAGTCAGGTAGCGGTGGCGCTTTTGGCTCGGCGATCCAGCGCAACGCGACGTTCCCGACCACCGACGCTTCGCTGGCGCTCCCTCCACCAAAGTCCCCCCACTCGCTCAGTGGGAACCGCGCGATCGCGATCAAACCCACAGAGCCGCGGGTCGTACAGCTCACTTCGTCAAACGCTGATGGAACGTACCACCCGGGTGATACGATCGTCTTGCAGGTCGTGTTCTCACTGCCAGTGCTGGTCTTTGGCACGCCGGTGTTGTTACTCGAGACCGGAGGTCCTAAGACATTGGCGAGCTTCACATCGGGTAATATGACCACGACGCTCTCGTTCACGTATTCAATCGAGGTGGGTGATCAGAGCGCAAGGTTGGACGTCGTAGACGACCGCCAAGGCAACCTGAATCTCAACTACGTGCTTTCACTGTCCCTGGCCGGTCGCGCGCAGATCCTGCGACTTTCGACCAACCCAAGCACGGCCGCAGTCGTGGCTACCCCGGCCCCAGGGACGCCAGGCTCGCTCTCAGTCACAAAGAACCTCGTGGTGGACTCGGTGCAGCCAACGATCATCGACGTGCGGTCGACCACCGCCGACGGGACCTACGACCTTGGCGATGAGATCGAAGTCCTGGTCGAGTTCTCACGCCAGGTGGTGGTAAGAGGAGCGCCTCAAGTTATCCTCAACGTCGCTGGGGACTTTGATCGCACGGCAGTGTACGACAGCGGCTCGGGGTCCACGGTTCTGAGGTTCATCTACTCGCCCGTGGTCGGTGACAACACGCAGAACACGCCGCTGGACATCCACGACGAGAGCGCGTGCATCCTGAAGCCGCTGCTTATGGGCCGTGAGCTCACACTCGAGCCAGCCCAGGTACTCTGCAATGCCCAGGTGCCGAGTCTGGGTGCGGACTTAACGATGCCGCTCCCTGGACTTCCCCTCCAGGTCAACTCAGTGCGCAGCCTCGTGGGCAACGGCATCAAGCTCTTTGTTCGCACCGACGGCTTCCGAGTACAGGACGTGCAAACGGACTTGGTCAGTGGGGGGATCTATTCCCCAGGCCAGAAACTCCACGTCTCCGTGCTCTTCACGGGACCCGTGGTCGTCGCAGGAACGCCCAGGCTCGCACTGAACATCAACGCGCTCGTAGTGAAGTACGCAGTCTACACAACAGGCACGGGCACGACCGCGCTCCAGTTCGAGTACGTTGTTGTCAGTGGCGACAGCGTCAAGGTGCTCGATGTCGCGTCTCCAGTGGCTCTCGAGCTCAATGGCGGGATGATCACAGACGCTAGTGGCGGTGTGTACGTTCCGCTCAGGCTCGGAGCTCCCTGCCTACCGGGGAGCCTGTCGTTCAAGTATCAGATCGAGATCTCGTCAGCACCGCCCACAGTCGAGCGCGTCTACGCTGTGAGTCCTAATGGCACCTACGGTGTGGGTGACGACATCCAAGTCGCTGTGCGGTTCTCACACCGAGTCACGTTTCTATTGGTCGTGCCTGTACCTCCAGTGGCGCCCACACTGCTGCTCCAACTCGACTCTCGAGTCAAGACCGCAGTGTACGTCTCTGGGGACGCCACGCGCGACCTCGTGTTCAAATTTCGCGTCCTGGCTCGGGATTCGGCCTTGAAACTCGAGTACGCGACTCAGAACGCGCTTGTGGGCACGCTGTTGGCTATGGCGACGACGCCATTAGTTCAGGCTGCCACACAACTGCCAGTCCCAGTTACTTCGGCCCAGAGCTTGTCACAGCAATCCCAAGTCCGCATTGACTCAAGCCCACCGAAAGTGCTGCGTGTTGTGGCCGTGGACCGCAATGGAACCTACGGACTAGGCGACAGAGCACGTATCCGCGTGCATTTCTCGTACCGCGTGGTCGTCCCCATGACCTCGCAGGCGAGCTGTGGGCTCGAGCTCGCACTGGGCAATCGCGTCGTGCGGCTCGCGCTCTACTCTGGGGGCTCGACCACCAAGGTCCTCGAGTTCAGCTACATTATAGCGACTGGGGATCGCTCGGGACGGCTCGACTACACGACGCAGGACAGTTTGGTCTGCTCGGTGCTCCAGTTCAGCGCCTTGCCGTCACTCGCTACGGCCACAAGCCTGCCGAACCCAGGCTCCGAGGGCAGTCTGAGCCACTCGAGTGACCTGCGCGTAGACCCCACAGCCCCACGAGTCATCTTGGTATCGTCGCCGCTCGTGAATGGTGTCTACGGCGCTGGCCAGGTGATCGACGTCGCGGTCTCGTTCTCGGAAGCTGTGACTTTTATTCAGGGCCAGCCGCGGCTGAGGCTCGCGATCAGCTCGGTCAAGCCTAGGCTCAGTGGTGCAGCTTATGCTTTCTATGTCTCTGGCCAAGGCACCGCGACGCTCACGTTCAGGTACACGATAGTGGAGGGTGACATGGCGCTGCCACTGACCTACGATGGTGTCGACGCGCTATCGCTAGAGGACCTAGCCAACACCCTGGAGAGGATCTTTGCGGCCGCGAACGGAGGCCCGAGCTTTCGAGTCGCGACGCTGAGGCTGCCGATCCCCATGACAACCGGGAGCTTAAGTAACACGCGCGACATTCAGATCGACACGCTCGAGCCGCCGCGTGTGGTGAGCGTCAGCAGCGCCACGCCCGACGGAGTCTACACTGCGGGGGACGTGATTCAGGTGACCGTGATGTTCTCAACGCCCGTCGTTGTGACTGGGACCCCGACGCTCCAGTTGGACACTGGGAATACACCGGGTGTGGCTTCGTATATCTCTGGCAGTGGCACTGCGAGCCTGGTATTCCAGTACACCGTCCAGCTGGGCGACCACGCCGATCGCCTCGACTACACGCGGTGTCCAGACACGGAGCGCCGGCCTCCGCAGCAAAGGGAGTGGGACAAGCTCGTGATCTGTTCACAGACAGCGAACGCACTTCAACTGGGAGATCCTGGGAGTACCATCAAGCGCCTGGCAACGACTCCAAGCACTGATGCGGTACTGGACCTCCCTGAGGTGAGCTCCTGGCCCAAGCTGCGCTTCCACACGTCCAGGGACGACTTTGTATACGTGGACCAGCTGGAGGCCACGACCGGCATCCTCGAGGCCGACCGTACGCTCAGGCCACCACTGACCAACGAGTTCACGATTTCCGAGGAGAGAGCGTCCATTAGGATGTACAGCAACGGGATCCCCGACCACGTGAGCAGCCTAATGGCCACCGACAGCTTAAGTCAGGATCTTGGGTTTGTGCCCATTAAGGAGCAGCGATACTTCGTTGAGCTCAAGAGGTTCCCAGAACAACAGACTCTACCGCTGCGGACTGACACCTACAACGGCTTTGTGGGCATGCTCTTGAACGGCATCCCATTCAAGAACGCCAGCTTAGCCGCAGTGGGGGTGGCACCACCCACGCCAATAGCTAGCTTCGATGTCTGTGGCGGTGCGGTTGATGACGTTGGGCGGTACTTCTACCGCGACCTACCGATCTGTTACCTCACGGAACTGGGCGAGCTCCAGCCAAGTCCACTAGCCACTCAGCAACAGGAGCCAACACCAACGTCACCTATAGTAGGCTATGCGTTCGACGGTTTTCCCATCTACGGCTTCTATGACGAGAACGGCAAGCTGCCGCGCCGTCTCGATGAGTGCAACGGCCGCCTGCGCTCTGACGGACAGTACTGCTACCACCTCGTTCCGCCTTCACGCAGCGCCAGGTCAGCGCTCCCACCGTGTCTCAAAGGCATCGACGCCTCTCAGGTCGACTCGCTACTGCGCGTATTCAAGTTCCCGGTCGACATCCGCGCGGTTGAGGGCCTCTCGCTCGCCAACCTCTCGCGCTTCGACGGCATCGTGGTCGACGAGAACCCAGAGGCACAGCTCACGGACGAGCTCTGGCTCAACCCCGAGGGTGTCTCAGTCACATACACTTCCAGGAGCGTCATTGTGAGGAGCACGGGCGTGCCCGATGGAACATTTGGTCCGTTCCCGAATGTCTACAACAGACACAGTGTCAAGACACAGAACTACGTCTTCGCGTTCCCACGGCAGCCCGTGGCTCAAGCCGCCACGACCGCACTGCCCATGGACACGCCCATCGGAGTCATGCTCAACGGTGTCCCGTTCTTCTCTTCCACGTCGGGTATCTACGGCGCCGACGTCATGAGCAGTACGAGCCCCGCGTTGCTACTGATGGACAAGTGCAATGGCCTCGTGGACTTCGGGGGTGACTACAGATATTACGCGTCCCCGGACTGTCTGCTCAGCGACCTCAAGGCCAATGCGGTCAGCAAGCCCTCGCCACTGATAGGCTACGCCTTTGACGGGTTTCCGCTCTACGGCTCCTACAATGAGGACGGCGCTCTGCCAACGGACTTGGACGCGTGCAACGGACGCATTGGCTACGATGGGACCTATCGGTACCACGTCACGTTCACGTTTCCCTACTTGATCGGCTGCTTCCGCGGTCTCCCAAGTAGCATCGTCGGCGGCGTCAGTGCTTCGTGGCCAACCAATTTGTATCGGAGCCTGAGCTACGACCATGATCTGCGGATTAACACAGAGGCTCCACACGCGAACCAGGTGTTCACGAGCAAGGCCTCGAGCACGTACGTGGCGGGTGAGACGCTCGACATCGTCGTCCAGTGGTCGGTGCCCGTGCTCGTGGACACTGCGATGGGGATCCCAAGCATCCCTGTGGCGAATTCGACTGGCGTAGCGCTGTTTGACGCCACAAGGAGCTCGTCGCGAGCCTCAGTGTTCATCTACCAAGTGGACTCGGACGTGGGGCCGTTCAGCTTTGACTACCGCACGAACGTCCAGCTGAACGGCGCCAAGATCCGAAGGCTCGCGGCGACACCAATGCTGGACGCAGACCTGCGGCTCGTGAACGCTGAGAGCATCCCGCGCTTCGCGTCCAAGCACCAGTTGGTCCAGAACGTCAGGGTCACGATGCGAGGACTCTACCATCCGCAGGCGAGCGACCTGAGCGTGCGACTGTTCCACGGCACCAGGAGCGCCGTGGTGATCGCCAACTGCTGTAATAAGCACACAGACGCATTTGGGGAACCCGATAGAACGCTGAGGGTGAACAGCGAGCAGATCGAGATCTATCCAACGAATCCGACGAGCGGCGTGGGCTTCGACTATGCTTTCCAGGACCTGAGTGGCGCTAAGAACCTCGCTGGGGACGGTGGGGCCACGGCGCTCCAGAGCTCCACGAGCGGCTCGTGTGTTGCCTCGAACGCGGTTGATGGACGCATCGAGGGCTTTGTCTCGAGTCAGACGGTCGCGCGGACGGACGCCAAGGAGAAACAAACGGCCTGGTGGGAGCTGCGGCTGCTTAAGAACACAGACATTGGCACCGTGCGAATCTGGATGGCGCACGAAGAGCGACTACCTGCCGTCGTACAGCAGCTAAGTGTCAATTCGAACGACGGCGTGAGCGTTGTTGATGGGACGTTCACACTCATCTTCACAGCTTCTGACGGGAGTCAACAGAGCACAGCGCCCGTCAGCTACAACGCAGTGGCGATGATCGCAGACGAGGACCAAAAGATCGCGAACCTGGGCGTCGGCAAGGCCGAGTCGCTACAGGCCAAGCTCACCGCCCTCCAAGGGATGCCGCAGATCTTCATCACGCGGTTCCCAGGCGACGCCGCGCTGTCTCTGAACGGTGCGTTCAGTTGGTCGATCACGTTTCTTGAGAACCCAAAGCTCTACGGCAAGCAGAGCCCTACTTCACTACTACCACTCAGCGCCGGGATCAACTCGATCTGCTCCGGCGCTGGAGTCGTTGAGCTCACGCGCCCATTGCCAGGGGACGACGTGGATCCGTGGAACTACGTGGAGCGCGACGACCGACCTGAGGGCGTAAGCATCGGCAAGATCTCGATGTTCCCGTTTTGGATCCTGCTCTTCGAGGACGCCGCCATGATGGACTTTGAGTCCTTCCAGGAATCCTACGATGCCGCAATCTGGGTGCACCGCGTCGACGAATCCGAGGCCCAGCAGCGCGTGGTGTCCGTGAACCCGCCGTTCAACACGAAGGCGAGGTACATCCGCGTGGTCGCGGTCAAGCCCTACGCTCGCCTCACGCTCGCAGAGGTCCAGGTCTACAAGGAGCGCGCTCACTTGCTCTCCCAGTATGAAGGTGGGACACCCGTGGCCACGGAATTCTACCCTGGAGCTGAGATCTGGTCCCCTGAGGACCCGTTCCAGGCTGTGTTCGGTGCAATGACGAGCGAGGGTGCGTGGACACTTGCGATCCAGGACACCATGGTGAAGCAAAAGGTTGGCGACCGAGTCATCCATGGCGACGGGGCGATCTCGGACTGGGTGCTCGCGGTCACCAACATGGCAGGGCTCACGCGCACGTACTACATGGATATCAAGGCTCATGTGAAGACCCTCCCGCGCCACGGTAAGCTCTACCTAAACGTCCAGGAGACCGAGGCCGACCACTTGGACAGCGACCGTAACGGGATCCTGGACTCGCTCGAGACGAATGCGTACCTATCAAGGTACCTGCTGAGCTACGACGTGCTCCCGGCTCTGACTCAGAAACGCGCACTGCTTGGGTTCCTTGAGGGCTACGAGAAATTTGGAGGAATCGAGATCTTGGGTGACGCGAGCGAGCGCCAAAAGCTACTCCCGATCGCCTGTGACGCCCGGTGCCTCGCGGGCATTCACATGGACCCGTTCTTCTACGCGCGTGGACCGGGGGATGTGGGTCTCAAGCTCATGGAGATCGTCGGAGACAGGGTGATCAAGTACGTGCCCAATGCTGAGTTTAGGGGGAAAGATACGATCACGTTCTCGATTTCGATTGGGACGACGGAGTCGGCGGTGCTCGGAACCGTGGAGCTCTATGTGCGCGAGTGTGAGGATGTGGACTGCATCATGGATATGGAATTCCTGCATAGGAGTGTGTGAGTTATTGGAGACATCATCAATGTGAACAGGCAAAGTACAAGGGATATATGGTATTGAAGGCAAAACGCATTGGCGGTTAACGGGTGGCACATTGAAAGCTACACTGACACACAACATAGAAATGCAGACCCAGATCGCGTGAGCTGTCAAGTTGAATCTTGCAATTGACTCGGCAGACGGCGAACACGGCGGAGTCCTGGACATTGAAGGTTTGTGGGAGGACATGGAGGGTTCACTCTCTCTCAAAGAGGAGCGAGTCACTTTCAGTAGCTCTTCTGGGTTGGGCTATTGTCGACTGGGGCTGGAGGCTGCTTTGTAGCACTGTTCGAGGCGGCAACTAGGGTCACCGTCGGGGTAGCTGAAGGACGACTGGTGACCGTGGGTGGCTCGATGTGCGAAGGCACTGGGGCGGCTACGCGGGCGATCGTTAGAGTTGGAGTTGGAGTGGTGACAGCACCTCCCGACGTTGGGGTCGACTGGACTGGGGTACCTTGCGTTGGAGCAGGAGTGGATGGAGCAATAGCAGACGGCTTGGGGGTCGGAACCGTGGCGGTAGGAAGTGGAATTGGAGCGGCAGTCGTTG
>JAASFQ010000441.1:0-22992 GCA_023333845.1 Globisporangium polare | reverse complement strand
TACCCACACCTGCGTAACATCGTCCAAGTATCTTCAGTGTTTCTCCAGCTAACGTCCAGTTTTGTGTGCTCTTCGACAAGTCAGAGCAGCTCATCCAGAACGACTGCATGGTAAATTGTCTGTTGATGTTCCTCCACTACTGCATTTGCTGTATCGCAGTCGACCGCCTGGATGATACACGGTCAGCTCATGCTCTTGGTCAGGGTCCCAACCCACGAGGGAAGATTTGATCACACTTTATTCTACATTGAATGTCCCGGCAGGGATTATTCGCAATCGTTATTGACAGGGTTGAGTTCGGTATTGTCAAGTGGATGATTCATGGGAAACGCATGGACAATATAGAATGGTCCATGGTTTGAGCAGTCCTGTCTCTTGCCCGATACATGGACTGGAGGACTCGCCAAAAAACAATGTGCACTGCCGCCAGGACAAAGACGGGCCAAACAAAGGACCCATCACACCATCTGGGAATGTGTATACCTGTATATAAGAACACGAAGATAATGACAGCTGAACAGTTGCGCGCATCCAAAACAGGCTTCTCCCGCCTGCGGTCGTCCTGCACTCTCTTCAGTCCATAATACTCAGTGCGCAAGGCATTCGTTCCAGTGGCGTTCGTTATGTCTATCTAATAAACCAAATCGTGCTCGAATTAGGTAGAGCTGTACCGTAATTGCGGCTACCGAGAACGGTGTCTCGATCAAGCCCAACGAAAGGGAAGCGACATCGTTTCCTCGCTCATGAAGCTCAAGCGCTTTACCTGCAGACCTGCGACCGAGGACCTTCTACTGCCCTCCTCCGTTGAGCTTCTTGCTAAACTTGCGCAACCAGTACGCGACCTGAACTGAAGTGGGTCGCTCCTCTGGTCGCAGACACAAACGCATTTCACCCAGCTTTGCGATCTCTGGAGGACAGGTCGGCAGAAAACTCGGTCAGAGTTCTCCTTTCGCCACACTTTTCAAGGAGAACGACATCAACAAGTTGCTTGCCGTCTACCCTGCGCGCCTCCTCGTAAGAAAGCTTGCGCGAGTCGGGTTTAGAGAGCACCACGCCAAACGAGAAGACGTGTTTCTACTTTCGGAAGGTCGTATATTGTTTTGAGACATACAGTTGTGAAGCTGTTCAATACGAGAAATCTAGTCATCGCGTTCCGATGCGTGTTCTCATTCTCTTCTTTTCCCCTCCGCTAATACAAGAACCCCCTCCAGCGAGAAGCGCCTCGCCACGGCACCATCCACGCCGCCCACTTTCATCGCGTCAACGACATCTTCCTGTTCGCACCCGTACAGTTCGTCCCTCGAGAGATATCCCTGTGATCAATCGCCAAACACAACTTACGATCGTGAACTTGTCAGAGACGATTTCTCAAGAAAAAATGACGTGATAAATGCGGTATACTTTGTGGAAGTGACGAGTTGAGGATTGATCAGGTGGGGGGGGAGAATGAGAGTGTACCCATTGGCCAGTCACTGGTGTGCCTGGTAGCGCAGTCAACAAGTGTGTCACTCTCGATCGGTGCTTCCAGATTAAACTGGAATCGCTGACTTCAAGATCCATACCTCGTAAAGTACAATTTCGATAAACAGTTGACTGACTGTCTGTGACTTCGTCATGGGAGTACAATAAGATACACCGCGAGTTCATCGCCGCGATGGTAGACAGTATATACCAGCCTCTCAGTCCTCTGCTCTTTCCGAACTGTCAGTGACCAATGCCTTCACGAATATGAAAGTCCCAAGATCACAAGCAAAAGGAAAACTACAGTAGAGTATACTTTGATAAAATTAGCTGCTTTTTTGTTACTACTTGCTGCTGAGCCCATGTCGAACGTTCACTAGAAATCTCCACCCAATTTCCGGTAAAACGTGCGCAACTTGTACGCGACCTGCACTGCCGTCGGTCGAGCTTCCGGTTGCAACGCCAGACAGAGCTCAGCGACTTCCAGGATCTCAGGAGGGCATGCCGGCAGGAAACTCGGTCTCAACTCTCCTTTCGACACCTTTTCAAGTATCAGCACATCCGCGATCTTCCTGCCATCGGAGTTGCGGAGGTCTTCGTAGGGGAGTCGATGCGAGTCCAGTTCCGATAGCACGACGCCAAACGAGAAGATGTCTGCGGCCGGACCGTAGTCGCTTTGGCCAGTGATCACCTCTGGAGCCAGCCACTTGGTCGTGCCCACACCGGCGGTCATCGTGTTCTGCTCTGTCTGGTATCTCGAGACGCCGAAGTCCGTCAGCTTGGCCCGCATTTCCTCGGACAACAACACGTTCCGAGACTTGAGGTCACGGTGCACCAGCGGAGGGTTGAACGAGTGCGCGTACACGAGCGCCTCCGTAATGTCGATCGCGATCTGCACTTTCTCGAGCGTCCATTCCCGTCCCGTGTACTCACTGACGAGGTACGATCGGAGGTCTCCGTTCTGCAAATACTCGAAGAGCGCTTGGAGATCTGCTGCATTGGTCCACGCCGCGCCAATGAACTCGACAACTCGAGGGTGGTTCAGCGTCGCGACGATCTTGATCTCCTCGATGAAAGCTTGGGTTTTCTGCATGGTGCTCTCACGGATCCGCTTTGAGGCGAGCGTCTGGGTGTTGCGATACCGGACGAGCCAGACATCGCTCGACGCCCCCTGGCCGATTCTCTCAATGTCTTCAACATCGTCGGAGTCCACTTTAACGGCGAGCAGGTCCGGATCGCTCCACAGATTCACGTGAACGCCACTTCTACCAAACGTGCTTCCAGTCGCGGCAGTCGAGTTCGTCCCTGTGTCAGTCCTGGCTGTCTTGTTGTTCTTTCGTTTGGTACTCTTGTTCCAGTACACGTACCCTCCTACGAGAAGCCCTAGAACCACGACACCAGCCACGCAGCCTACGATGACAGGAGTCGAACTGCTGGACGATGCATTTGTGGTTCCAGCAGATGACTTGTTGTCACCACTCACGTTCCCCTTTGCTGGTGCGGGTGTCGCGGGAGCTCGGGTTCCCTCGATGACGCCAAGGTTCACTGGACCTCCTGTGATGCACACTGTGAAGTTCTGCACAACGGTCTGCTGCGAGGCATCACACGCGGTGCTGAAGACGGTGTCATCAGCTGTGAAGTTCTGGAGCGTGTAGAGGAAGTTTGCCTGCTCGTTCGTTAGCACCACGTTCTTCACTTGCTTGTTGTTGCTGAAATACCTGTAGTTGGAATCAAGGGAGTGCATGTGAGTGCTTTTCGATACACAACAGAATGAAGAAATTAGTGGAATGGAGCACGTACAACTGCTCGAGGTTCGCATGCTTGAAAATTGACGACGGGATGTCTTTGAAGTTGTTTCCAGTCAGACTCCTGCCGCATGTACAAGCAAGAGAGGAACAAGTAGTTAGTCTAGTCTTCGCAACAGCGTACTGAGTACTTTACTAGAAGGTACTGTTGCGCAGCTCATATCGGCAATAAAATCGTACAGGTACTTGAGATTCGGGAAGTGGAAGTCGAAAGTCGTCAGGACGTTGCCGTCGAGCCCACTGCGAAATGACAAAACAGCAAAAAGAAGGCAAATGCGAGATAGTGAGCTCGACTCGATGGCATCATACACTCCATGCGCCACACGAGATGGACAGCCGACTAAGCATCCACCATGTCTTCACGTACAGCTCTTCAATCGTGTCCACGACGTGCTCTTGTTTGAGCTCTTTGATGTTGTTCGTCGTGATGTACCTGCAAGAACGTAATTAAGAAGCGAGAGAGAAAAAAACAGCGTCAGATCAAACAACATGAGTGGCGTTTTTCACACTAGAGGCAGTGCACTTACAGTTGTTTTAGATTCGTGTGCTTGGCGATGGCCGCAGGTACTTCGGGAAACAGGTTACTCGATAGATCGCTAGCGCAAAATCCACACAGAAACATTTCGTTAGCTGCCATGGCTCTGTGGTGATTCCGGGAAACCGTAGCATATATGGCGCACTCACAGGAACTCGAGCTTCGGGTACACGGCCGTGAACGCCGTGATGGTGTTGATGTCCAAGTGCCTGAGACGTCCATACATCCATATACCAATAGAAGCCCGTAAACAAAGTTAATGGTCAGCAGCACAGAAAGGCAGTTGGCATGACTTGAATTTTACGTACAGCTCGATGAGCTCGCTCATCTCGTGGCTCGCGTTCACTTGCTCGATGTAATTGTTGCTAAGACTCCTGTTCAAATAGCAACAAAACAAAACACACAGTCCGAGGGATAACGAGACAATTCATCACTGTAGTTCAACGGCTTCTCCGGGTGCGTACAGGGTCGAGAGGGCCTTGAGCGACGCGATTCCGGTGGGGAACGCCTTGATCAAGTCGTTCTCAAGGTAGAGCTCCGTCAGTCTCGCTGGGAAATTCGCCACGAGCGCGTCGATCGTGGTCGTGAGGTTGATGTTGTCGACCACGAGGCTCGCCACCTGCGTGTTCTCCGTCAGGAAATTCGAGGCGAAGTCGACGTCCACCACGTACGCGCGCACCGCATTCGACTGCCTGAGGCTGTTGCCACCTCGGAAGATGCTGTAAAATAAAGAGATCAAGGTTAGATCACGAGCTGGTATAGCAGTAACCACATAACCCGCAGAATGCATAACGTACACTTCGGTGGCTGTGCTGGGCAGCGTGAGCTTGCCGATGGTGCTAATCTCCGTGTCTTTCTTGTACGCGACGCCCTTGGTGTCGGCGTCGACGCCTCCCGCGCCGAACTGGACCATGAACGTGAAGTTGGAGTACGAGCTGCGGTTCACGGCGTTGACCGTGATGCACTCGAGAGAGCACGCCGACGTTGATATCGATGAGGGAGAGCTGCTGGCGTTGAGCATGCACGGTTCGTAGAGCTCGCAGGTGCTGCCGCAGTCGGACGTGAGCGTCTTGGCTGGGACGGAGCATGTCTGCGCCACGATCGGTTGTATTGTTGCCGGCAGCGAGGACACGAGCGCCACGAGGGCGACAGTGGCCAAGCGAAGACCACCACGAGTCCGCATCGCGCAGCGCTGAGCAGCAACAGGGGACACACAGCGGCTGGTATCGCTCGTCTTGTGCGCTGGGAAGCGATGGGAATGGATGGCGGTTTGCTGCTGACTATGAGGCGAGCAGCGGTCGGAGGATTGGAATGGACCAGACGCCTGTCGTTTGTTCCAGGTTGTGTGTGTATGTGTGATTTGGAACCCACCCATCTCCTTTCGAGAGCTCGTCCGAGTTGTGCCCTCCTGCTCATTTCCAAACGCTAGAGCCAGTGGGCGAGAGCTCATAAGCGAGAGAAAGAAATGCCAAGGTGGCGCTTGGCCGAGCGAAAACTGGTGCTTCCAACAACTGCTAGTAACGAGGAGGAGCTGGTTCCTGGAAACCCAGATGCGCATCGCCTTCCGCATTCCTTTTTGACGTCGCGGAGCATCTCCAAACCGCATTTTCTGTTCAGAGTCGCTCCCACGCAATTGTCTTCATCGAAAAGCTGCTTTAATTTTCGCGGGAAAATGGCGATCGCAAGCACAGCTCCGCTCTGTCCTCTTTGTCCTCTTTGTCTCCCACGAAGAGGACACTTTTTACCGGTGCGGTGGAGCAGCGTGCATCCGTGCTGACATGTGGAGACGAATGGCATTCTGGTGCCGAGAGAAAAGACTTCGAGCGCACACACCCTCCAACAGCAATGTGTGCGCCATTTGCATCCTGGGCACTTTCTCTCTTTGCCGGTAATCAAAAATGCCTTTCCAGCAGGTCGCTTACGAAAAATCAAAAGCGTGGCTGGATATTTGAGGAAACAACGCGATCGAAGAAAACAGGGAGGACGGCGTCTGGAAACGAGAACTGATTTGGAGAGCTCCGGTGCAACTCTCGCCCGCAAACAAACCTGAACTGCGTGTGCGCGCTGTGCCCCACTCGGTACCCACTGCCCACGCGCGCTGCCATGGAGCTCGCTCCTTTGGACGTTCATTTCCGATTCCAGCGCCGTGAGCACGAAGCGAGACGAGCAGCAGCTCAATATGCGAACCGGAGGACTGCGAGGCACCATCGCAGTATGCGTGGCACTGACCGCGTCCTCGGCGCTCGCGCAGACGTGCTCGATCCCAGCGAACACGCTCACGATCGACTGCAACGACGAGTGCGGGGCGTACAAGGCGTGCATGCTGGCGTCCAACAGCACAGCCGACGCCTGCGACCTCGAGTGCTTCAAGGACGTGTACCCGTTCTCGCTCTTCCGATTTACGTTCCTGATCCCGTTCGGCGAGTGGAAAAGCCCGCAGGAGCTCGCGGATGGCGCCGCGTGGCCCGTCGAGAACACCACGGACTCCAAGGAGACCATCGACACGGCCTTCAAGAGCAACGACGAGCTCACCAAGGTCGCCAAGCTCGCGCTCTCGACCTCCACGAGCTTTGTGTGCGTATACGGCTATTAAACCGCCATAACGTATTCATCGCATTGGCTTGGAGCTGACTGTGGTGTGGCCATCTACATTGTATAATTAAACAGCACGATCGCCGGCGGCAAGCGCGTGACCGAGTCCGTGAAGGGCCGCGTGGCGAATGTCGACATCGCGACAGACTTCATCACCGACAACACGCGTGTGGAGAACGTGCAGCTCGTGAACCTGAACCTGGCCTCGCAGGTCGACGCGCTCGCAGCCAACTTTCCCTCGCGACTGTGGAACGTTCTGCTCGTGAACTGCCTCATCACCGAGTTCCCCGCCGGCGTCGCGAACCTCAAGGAGATCCGAAGCCTGTACGTTGTCTCTCAGTATCTTGTTACGATACTGTTCGTGCGAAGGAATGGCTGGTTGATGTGTATTATTTGTGTCTGAAATGTGTGCTTGTACATAGGGACCTCACGTACAACTACGTCACCAAGGTCGACCAGAGCCACGAAATGAGCCACCTCGAAACACTGCACGTCTACTTCTCTCAACACCCAAGACAGGTAACCTATAAGTGCCAAACTGAACAATGACTTGGTGTGGTGGATATCCAGGTACTTGGGCTACAACAGCATCTCGACCTTCACCGCCGCGTACGCCAAACTCGTCGATCTGTACGTTCCTGCCAGCATCTCTCGAGACGAAACAGTATGTGAGCAAGTCAGAGGGCTCATTAGTATTGCGATCGTCTTTTTCTCTTCAGGAGCATCGCGTACAACAACCTCACGAGCGTTCCAGCGAGCATCGCCAAGTCTGCACAGCTGGGAACTTTGTACGTAGTGTGTCGTGCACACCAGAGATGTATTGCTGATCCAGCGGCTCACTCGTCCTAGCCTTTGAACACTCTCTCTCTGTGGCTGTCTGTTGAAAACCAGGGACTTGACCGGCAACAAAATCTCCGAGGTCACGCGCAGCCCCATCATCGACACGCTCACGAAGCTGTACGCACGCCCTGCTTTCCACGTTATATGTTTATCCGAATATCACTCATTCACATTTCGTGATGTCGCTTGTTCATGTTGAAACAGCAAACTTGGCAGCAACGGCATGAAGAACTTCACGGGCTACTTCCCGAGCCTCCTCTCGCTGTGCGATGCAAACAAACTCATCTCGTTTCTCGATGTCACCCAGCACTACACGAATACATTCAGCTAATCGCTTGTTTCTTTGTTGTGAACCTAGGAACCTGACGGACAACAGCTTCACGGAAATCCCTGCGGCGATCTACAGCCACGTCACACTGGCCCAGCTGTACGTGTGCTACAATGTTGTTGCTGTTCTTGCTACTTAATATCGGTGCCCAAGCCAGCCAAGTGTTAACCACTCACACTCGCTGTTGTTATTGTCAACCGAACCTGTGCAGGTACATCGACCAAAACAAACTGCTGAAGAACGTGAAGCTCACCAACGTGCAGGCGAATTTCTTCTTCACACTCACCAAGTTCACCGCCGACCCCGATCTCTTCAGCTCGGACTGCGACGAGACACAGCAGGTGGTTCTGCAGACAACCAATGTGCAGAACTTCACGGCGTGCATCACCGACGGTCCCGTCAACATGGCTGTCATCAACAGCACTCGGGCCCCCGCCACGGCTCCTCCGGCACTGAGTCCTATAAGCAGTAGCTCAAGCTCCGGCTCCGGCAGTAAGACCTCTGGCACGATCGACTCGACGTCGGCTGCGAAGTCCGGTGGCGCCAACACGGTCGCGATCATCTTGGGCAGCGCGGCTGGCATCATCGTAGTCGCGCTGGCCATCGGCTCTTTCTTCTGGAAGAAGCACAAGGACGAAAAGGCCGAGGTCGGCACCGAGGGAACGGACAGCTCGCTGGGCGACAACATGAACAAGTACACCGCGCTTTGGAACGATCCGGTGCTGCTCGCGGTCAAGGTGAACTCAGACGATATCCAGGACGTCAAGAAGATCGGCCAAGGCGCGTTCTGCGACGTCTGGCTCGTCAAGTACCGCACCACGCAACGGCTCGCGTCCAAGCGACTCTGTCGCGACGAGATCACGCGCGTGCGGACGCAAAAATTCATCGAGGAGGTCAAGTTGGTTGCAAGCTTAAAGCACCCGTGCATCGTCGAGTTTGTCGGAGCGGCGTGGACCAAGGAAGCCGATCTGCAGGCGCTCTTCGAGTACATGGAAAGTGGGGACTTGCGTTCGTACCTCGTTACGGACCAGACGCCCCGCCAATGGACACTCGAAAAGGTCCAGATCGCGATCGATGTGGCTGAAGCCTTGGTGTACGTGCATTCGTTCAGCCCGCCGCTGCTGCACCGCGACCTCAAGTCCCGCAACATTCTTCTTTCGAGCGATAACCAGGCCAAGCTCACAGACTTTGGCGTCTCGCGCTACCAGTCAGAGCAGCACACGATGACAGCAGGCGTGGGAACGGGCTGCTGGTTGGCGCCAGAGGTGATCAGTGGACAGAGTGACTACGGACCAGCAGCTGACATCTTCTCATTCGGAGTTGTGCTGTCGGAGTTGGACTCGCACAAACTCCCGTACGATGGCGTCCGAGGTCCCGATGGCTACAAGCTGGTTGACGTCGCGCTGCTTCACATGGTTTCGACGGGTGAGCTCAAGCCGAGCTTTCTGTCAACGTGTCCACCGACGATTGCGAGTCTCGCAGACCGCTGTCTGGCACTGCGTCCAGAAGATCGCCCCACTGCCATTGAAATCGCGTACGCGTTGCGTGAATATAAGAAGGAGGCGTACTAAGCTGGTAGACATTTATTCATCTCGTGCGAGGTCAGCAGAGGTTAACTTTATGAACAAGAATCAACAATTTTCGGTTTTACGTTCAGCGTCGACCACATGACACATTTCATTTCCAGAAGATCACTACAGTTCAGCTTGCTCCGCATTCACGTCGGACCTCTCCATGCATTTCTTCAAGAACATGCGCAGCCAGTACGCGACCTGAATCGAGGTGGGGCGCATCTCGGGCTGCACCGCGAGGCACTTGTCCGCCAATCGTGCGATCTCAGACGGACACGTCGGCAGGAAACTCGGACGCAACTCTCCTCTCGCGATCATCTCAAGAGTGACGACTTCAGGGATCTTCTTGCCGTCTGAATTCCGGAGGTCTTCGTACGGCAGCTGGTGCGAGTCCAGTTCCGACAGGAGCACGCCAAACGAGAAGAGGTCGGTCGCTGACCCGTAGTAGTCCGCCGTCACTTTATCGCGAACAGATCGGACTAGTTTCTCGCCATCAGTCGAGCACTTGCTTTGCTGGACAATGGCCCTGTCGTACCAGTGCTTCTCGAGCTACATTCGATGGCACAGGCGTGGCGGGAGGTCGGGGTCCTGTGATGATACTCATATTCACTGGACCGCCAGTAATGCACATCGTGAAATTCTCCAGAACCATTTGCTGGGAGGCGTTGCAATCCGTGCTGAAAACGGCTGATCCGCTGTGAATTCCTGGAGCGTGTCGACGAAGTTGTCCTGCTCGTTCGGGAAAGTCACGTTCTTCATCTGCCAGCTGCTGCACAGATACCTGCTAGGAGCCAATGCTCTTGGCCATCGTCCCTGCGCTCGTTTTCTTGGATGCTTGTGTGGTTTCACTTGGCATTAACTGGTACTGTTGAAAAGTACAACGCCGGTGTACCAAACAGGCATGGAGGAGGTGAAAGAAGAGACCGGAAACCGCAGCCGATCACGTCGGCATTGTCTGGAATGCATTCTCTGTGCTCCATGTACTCCAGAACGACAAGCGTCCCAGTCATTTTAGTGACAGCATGCTGGGGTGTATCTTTACGTTTGTATATGTATCTACTGATAGCAAATGCCGACCGTGCTTGTTGTTTGGCTCCGCCCAGATGGTCTAAACTCATCAGCCACCCACGATCGTCCTTTTCAGCCGATACCATCCCTGCGACGCATCACTGTCCAGAAAGAAACGCGAGTGGGCATGGTGCAGTGTGTTGGCGTGACCAAAAGGCGGGTGAGCTCGCATTCCCAAGTCATCGGTGCGAGCGATGGAGATAGACTGCTGCTGGCGACAGCGTCGGAGTTTGTTCTTGCCTTCCCTCTGTTGGTGCATAGCCTTTTTTGGCTGGCCACATTCATTCTACGGGTACTAATTTTGATACTCAGCAAAGAAATCCCGCAATGAGCAGAAAAAGTCGAATCGTGTTTGCACAGGTCATCAAATCATCAGTGCAAACGATGAGCATTTTGCGATTGTTGGCTCGCGTTATTTGCTCGCGGGAACTCTTTTCGGAGACAACACTCCGGCGAACGAAACCAGCCCCGCGGCTGCAATTTACACACTGCATATGGAGCAGAGACAAAGTGCTCGACAAGAGCAACACTTGCAGTGGTTTCAGGGATATTTGTATTGGTCACAGCGACTGCCGTGCAGGTATTCGAAACCGTTTTAGAGCGGCGGCGCTCAACCTGCAGCCAGCATTTGCTGACCAACAGACGAGGCGCGTGGCTTTTTATGTACTGTTCACAGAAAATCTCCTGTCGACGTCCATACGGTGGTTCGTTTTTTGCATTTTGGCGCGATCGCGTGCTCCCGATGCATTTTTTTCGTCACTGGCGCAGATACACGCGAGTGGGACGCGCGGACCAAATCCCTCCCGTCAGCTTGCCACGTGCAGGCTTTCATCGCTCGCGGCAGGCCAAAGCGCTCATTGGAAGCGCGACGGTGGCATCGATAGCGCCATCATGCGTCTCCTTCGAGTCTCTGTAGCTCTCGGCGCCGCAGCGGTTGGCATCGCCACAGGCGGAGTTCAGGCCCAGACATGCGCCGTGCCGGCCAAGACGCTCTCGATGTCCTGCGGCACCTCCTGCGTGGCCTACGAGCCCTGTATGCTCAAGTCCGGCGGCTCTTCGTCCTGCGACCTCGAGTGCATCGTGATCAACAGCGCGGCTCGCAGCTCGTACTCGTCGTTCACGTTCCTGATCCCGTACGACAACACTGTCGGCGACACGGGGACCACCGCGTCCAGGAGCGACAGCGCACTCTCAAGCATCGCAAAGCTCAAGCTCCCGGGCAGCACCAACCAAGTGTGAGTTTGTTGTCCTAATATGTGTGGCTATCTGCTGGGCTGCTGCAAAGCCACTTGTAATTGACGCGCATTCTCATTCCATGCCGTATTTTATAACTAAACAGCAATATTCGCGGCGGCAGCACGCTCGTGAGCTCGACTCGAGGCTACGTGGCGAACGTCGACATTACGAGCGACTTCTTGTCTGGGAACTTGCAGCTCCTGACGCTCTACCTCGTGAACCTCAACCTGGGGTCGTCAATGGACCAAATCGCGAGCAACTTGCCGTTGACGTTGACGTTCATCTCGCTCCAGAACACGATGATCACCGCGTTCCCGACGGACATCACGAGAAACCTGAAGGTTCAGTACCTGTGAGTGACCAAACTTTGTCGTTGGCGCTTTCACTGTCTTGACAGCCGGTGGCGCTACTAACGAGTTTCTCGTCTTGTATCCATTTGTGATGTCAACTAGGGTGCTGAGCACCAACTTCCTCACCAGAATCGATGCGAGCCACTCGATCAGCCAGTTGCGGACGCTGTGAGTGATGCACGCCGAGCTTCTTCGTGTGGATGGATAGACCGAAGTGAACTAACTGTGTATCCTCGTCTTTGCTGCCTGTCACTTCAGGCTCGCAGTTGGAAACGATCTGACGTCGTTCACGGCCGTGTACCCGCTGCTGCAGTATCTGTAAGTTCCCTCACGTTGTGACTTCTATGAAATTCATGGTTGTTACCTGACTGCAACCGGTGAATCCAAATACTATGACGATTTTTCTCCCCAGAGATCTCGCGTACAACAATCTCCCAGCCGTTCCAGCTGTCATCGCCACGTTCTCGCGCTTGACGACTCTGTAAGTCAGAGTGAAATTGTGATGCCTGTCTATCTTGTGAGTTTAGAAATGGTCTCATGATGCGAACTGTGTTGAACTTGTGGTTCGTGTGACTTCAGACACCTCTCTGGCAACCCAATTGGCAGCTTCAAGCAAGGAGATGTAGTCGAGACCCTCGAGAACCTGTACGTCCCAAGCTTGGGCTTGCGAGTGTGGCTGACTTCTGGTAGATTGCTGACCGCTGTACTGTGTTTGCTTCATGCTTTAGGGGGCTATTCCAGTGCAACTTGCAGGAGTTTGACGCGTATTTCCCCAACCTCGTCTATCTGTACGTCTGAACGCTCATCTCTAACTCTGCTGTCTTGTGCGGATGTTGACTGACAGCTCACTTCTGATGTGAACTGCAGGAATTTGGAGCTCAACAACCTCGAGGTATTTCCATCTGCCATCTTCAAGCACGCGAGTCTGAGAGAGCTGTAAGTACTGCAATGAACCTGTTTGTTTTTAAAACTAACTCACCTCCCACCAACTCGAGGATTGAGCCCAATCCTGACACTCGCTCCTCCGTATTTTGACCCAGATACCTGACGAGCAACCCGATCTCAAACACCAAGCTCACGAACGCCCAGGCAAATTTCATCAAGACGCTCGACAAGTTCAGCATCGACAGCGGTGCGTTCAGCTCCGACTGCGACACCTCCCAGAAAGTGCCAGTGAGGGGTTTCACGGTGTGTATCACGGGTGGCGAAGTGGATAAGCAAGTCATCGACGCAGGGCGAGCTCCAACGCCAGCAGCAGCGAAAACGTCCACCCCAAAGAAGACCAGCACCAAGAGTCCGTCTTCGTCGGGCCAGACTGCCACCACTACTGATGACGAAGAACCCGTCCCCGAAGCCGAGATCGTGCCAACACCAGACCCGGACTCAGCATCAGCTGCCAGCGGCGATCCACGGCTCAAAACAACCAAGTCTGTCGGCGGCACGGTATCAACGGCCTCCAAAAGTACCGACTCGTCAACAGTGAGCGACGCCTCTGGATCTAATTCTGAGTCCGAATCGTCGACCAGTGGCACCAACTCAAAGAAGTCCAAGAAAGACGCTGGGTCGGTAACCAGCACGATCTACGAAAACTCCACGGCGGCTACATCGACCGCAGCTATCGTTGGCTACGTGGCAGGCGGACTGGCGGTGATCGTAATCGCAGTGCTGCTCATTCTCAGAAAGAAGAGACGCAACAGGAAGAGCCTCATCGCGCTGACAAACACGATGGCTGGTACCGGAACTTCGTTTGGCAGCAAAGGCAGCTACGTGTCAGTGTGGAACGACCCGAATCTACTGGCTGTCAAGGTGCGATCAGAGGATATCGAAGACGTCGAGAAGATCGGCCAGGGTGCTTTCTGCGAAGTCTGGCTCGTCACCTACCGAGGTTCGCAGCAGCTCGCGTCGAAACGACTTCGAGAGGTGACGCGTCACGGGACTCGAGCCTTCACGCAGGAGATCAAGCTCGTCACGACTCTGAAACACCCGTGCGTAGTCAGCTTCGTCGGCGCTGCGTGGACCCAAGAGGCGGACTTGCAAGCGCTGTTCGAGTACATGGGAGGTGGAGACCTCCGTACGTACCTCGTAAATGGTCGCACGCCTCGCTCATGGACGCTCGAGAAGGTTGAGATTGCGATCAGCATCGTCGAAGCGCTCGTGTACGTGCACTCGTTCAGTCCACCACTCGTACACCGTGATCTCAAGTCAAGAAACGTTTTGCTTTCCGAGGAGATGACTGCGAAGCTGACCGATTTTGGCGTCTCGCGTTACCAGTCGGAGCAGAACACGATGACCGCCGGTGTGGGGACAGTCAAGTGGCTCGCGCCAGAGGTGATCTCCGGACAAAGCGACTACGGTCCAGCCGCCGATATCTACTCGTTCGGCGCCGTGCTGTCAGAGCTGGACACCCACAAGCTGCCGTACGACGGAGTTCGCGGTATCGACGGCTACAAACTCGCCGACATCGCTATTCTGGAACTGGTGACCACAGGCGAGATCCAGCCGGAGTTTCTGTCCACGTGCCCCACCGAGATCTCCCAGTTGGCCGCACGCTGCTTGTCGCTTCGTCCTGAAGACCGACTGACTGCGCTTGAGGTCGCATACGCGCTGCGTACGTTCAGGCAGAGCAGCTTTAGAGCGGCACGGTAGTGGTGGGGAGAAGTTTGAGTGGCTAGGGTTCATCAATCAGTGTCTTGCTCTGTTTGCAAGCGAAGGCAACACTCGGTGGCTTACTGCGGACACACAGTATGCAGAACGAGGATACCACTCGTGAATTAGTATTTGTTTAAATATCTTCATCATCATTGCGGAAAATAAATAACTACGAGCGGCTCTTCTTCTCCCGACATATGGATCGTTTCGTCCCACCAAATCATGCTTCGCTGGGTCTCTGCCCAGCTGTCCATCCTGATTTGGATCAGTTGATGCGGCATTCCGAAGCTCCCGCTCTCCGGGTCCACATAGTGTAACATTCATTGGGCTCTCCTTCCCGTCGTTTCTGGCTGGCTCGCGCTGGCGTCCATGCTCTGAACCACGCACGCGTCCCAATCCCAGCCAGTTCTGCTTTCGACCGCAGACACCGAGGCGAAGCGATCTCCTCGGTATTGAATGATGCCAGTCTCCCGGGTCGTCCAGCTCGGGCTCCTGGCGCTCGGAGCTCTGCGTGTCGACGCCCAGACATGCGCGGTCCCGGCCAAGACGCTCTCGATGTCCTGCGGCACCTCCTGCGTGCCGTACGAGCCCTGCATGCTCAAGTCCACGGCCACGGCGTCATCGTCAGCATGCGACCTCGAGTGCTTCACAATCGACAGCGTGAGCCGCAGCTCATACTCGACGTTCACGTTCCTGATCCCGTACGACGCGACTGACGTTGGCGACACGAAGACGACCGCCTCAAAGAGCAATACGGCACTGAGAAAGATCGACAAGCTCAAGCTCCCCGCTCCGACAACTCAAGTGTACGTACTGTGCTTGCGTTGGGCTTTGATTTGCGGCTGTCCACGTCCCCGGTTTGTTTTTAATGCGTGCCGACTTGTGTCTCGAATGCGTGTGGCCAACAGATTCATTCGAGGGGGTAGCAATCTGGAGGGCTCCAAGAAAGGCAGCGTCGCGACCGTCGAGTTCGCGACCGATTTCCTGTCCAAGAGCCCGCAAGTGACGTACGTGAAGCTCGATAACCTCGACGTAAAGCCATCGATCGACAAGCTCGTGCCGAGCTTCCCGCCGCGTCTCCAAGAGCTCTGGCTTGTGAACTCCAAGCTTACAGCGTTCCCGACCGAGGTCGCCAAACTCACGAGCGTCTTGAGGCTGTAAGTACTGTACCACACGCTGTCTGGCGCCGTGTGATCTTCCTTTTACAGCTCGTTCGCTAACCTTTTTTCCCGACATCGTGCCGGAAAATAAAACCAGGAACCTCCGAGTGAACGACATCACCGAAATCGACTCGAGCCATTCAATGAGCCAGCTGCAAGTACTGTGAGTTTTGTTTTCTGAATTTGAAGAAGTCCTCGCACTGTTCAAGGATACTTCTAATTTCTTGTCCGCGTTTTGTTTTTGTTTATTGGCATTTAGATACGCCGGAGAAAACAGCATCTCGACTTTCACAGCCGAGTACCCGCAGCTCACGTATCTGTGAGTATGTTTGTGCCTGGCATGCACCACGCTGTTTTCTCCCTGATAATCCTGTTCCGTCGCACTTATTTGCTGCATGTTTTTCTTCTCCAGTGATCTCGGATACAACAATCTCCAAGTCGTCCCAGAGGTGATCGCCAAGTTCTCCCGCTTGACCACTCTGTGAGTCTTCATGACGATTGAACGCTTCTGCAAACCCCGTGTCGGTGGCTTTACTAAACCAACTGCGCCTGTGTCTCATGGCTGTGACTCTCGTGGCCACAGACACTTCTCCAACAACCCAATCCTCGAGTTCAAGCAGTCGGATGCTCCCCTTTCGCTTCAGACTTTGTACGTGTGCTTTCTTGAAACGCCTGAGTTGGGAAGTGTGGGTGAAATTGTTGCTATAACAGTGCTGACGTTGTGCGGTGGTGTTCATGCCTCAGGGGGCTCTTCCAGTGCAACCTCGTCAAGTTCGACGTGTACTTCCCCAAACTCACCTACCTGTACGTCTCTGACTTCTCTTGCGCTGAGTCCTTCTCAAATTGATATAGCACCTAACAAAGACTTGTGTGCAATCTGCAGGCACCTTTACGGGAACCAATTCAAAGATTTCCCAACGGCCGTCTTCAAGCACACGCTGCTAAACACACTGTACGTACTCTGCTGTATCACAACCTTTCTTCAATCATTTATCCTCTAGCTTTGGCTTTGCAAACTCACTCACTCACACACACACACACCTCGCCTCGCCTCAATTGCTTCTGTAGATACATCAACAGCAACCCAGATTTGAAGAACGTGACGTTCACCATCGAACAAGTCGGCTTCCTCGCCAGCCTCACGACCTTTGAGATCGATACAGGAGCTCTGCGCACCGACTGCGACGCGTCACAGCAAGTCCAATTGAAAAGCTATACCGTGTGTCTTACTGATGCCAAAGTGGAGCCGGTAGTTATCACGCCAACCCCGACTGCCACAGCGTCGTCTGCACCGTCAGCTATCACCTCGCCGAGTAGCAGCAGCGGGAGTTCAGACACTGAGAATGACGATGTCGGCACTACCGACCAACTGATTTCCGGTACAACGAGTAATACGAAGGCCCCGTCGACTCGGAGTTCATCAACGACGACTACCACCACATCAGCGTCGACAACGGACACGACAACGACCTCCAACGGAGACACCGCGGCGGATGGCGAAGAGGTCGGCGCCGAGGCTGAAGCTGACGAAGGTTCTTCGGTCGCAGGCGCGACGAACAAGACGAAAACCGTGCGCACGAAAGCGAAGGCGACAACTTCAGCGGCAAAGAACGCCACAGACACAACGATGTCGAGCAGCACCGATGTGGATACCAATGGGCAGCAGATCAAAACGGTCTACGAGAAAACGACCGAGAAGAGCTCCACGATGCCGATCGTGCTGTCCAGCGTCGGCGGGGTCTGCTTCGTGGCGCTGCTCGCGGCGTTCGTGTACATGGCCAAGATCAAACGCGACCACGCGAAAGCGATCGCCGAAACGAATTCCAGCGCTGGAACTGGAAGTTCGTCCTTTGGAGGCATCTTATACAAGTCGCTCTGGAACGATCCGGACCTGCTTGCTGTCCAAGTGAGCACCGACGAGATCAAGGACGTCAAGAAGATCGGACATGGCGCGTTCTGTGGCGTGTGGCTCGTCAACTACCGCAGTTCGCAGAAGCTCGCGTCCAAGCGTCTTCATGACAACAGCTCCATCGAGCACACGCAGGAGCTGATCGAGGAGATCAAGCTCGTGTCGACTTTAAGGCACGCGAGCATTGTTCAGCTGGTCGGCGCAGCGTGGACCCATGAATCCGATCTTCAGGCGCTCTTCGAGTACATGGAGGGCGGTGACCTCCGCTCCTATCTCGACAACGAGAAAACGGATCGGTCTTGGACTCTCGAGAAAGTCCAGATTGCGATCGACATTGTTGAGGCCTTGGTCTACGTCCACTCGTTCAACCCGCCGTTGGTGCACCGCGATCTCAAGTCCCACAACATCCTTCTGTCCTTGGACATGGAGGCCAAGATTTCCGACTTCGGCGTCTCGCGCTACGAATCCGAACAGAACACGATGACTGCTGGTGTCGGAACGGGTTGCTGGCTGGCGCCGGAGGTGATCTCTGGACGGAATGACTACGGCACTGCTGTCGACATCTTCTCGTTTGGGGTGGTGCTGTCGGAGCTAGACTCGCACCGTCTTCCATATGCGGATGCGACGACGCCAAGTGGCAACAAGCTGTCCGACCTCATGCTCCTGGAGCTGGTCGCGACGGGCCAACTTCGTCCAACATTGTCGCCGTCGTGTCCGTCAAAGATTGCGCAGCTTGCGGATCGCTGCTTGTCGCTGAACCCAGAGGACCGACCTACTGCGACCCAGATCGCGTATATGCTGCGCTCGTTCAAGAAGTCCATGAGCAGTGGCGACGGCGTCTAAGGCCAAGGATTATGGTCATTAGTGGGAACCAGGACTTTTATGGCGAGAGGAGAGAACACTGTGACGTTACATCCAATTAGAATCCACAACATTTGTTTTGAGTGAAGAGAGTTTGATCGACGAGAGGGAGTCTCAACGTCCATGAAAGAAATTGCCACCTATAGATCGAGAATGAGGAGGGGGGTGCGTCGTCATGAACGACGTGGCAAGAAGGAGAAGAAGAACGGGTGGAGGCGAAGGGCCGGTTAACGCTTTCTCGGCTTTGGACAAGACGGCACGCCGCAGCCAAACCGGAGGGCGAACAGACGTTACGTGTGCCAGTAGCGACCAATTAGGAACGCTGGTCGTAATGCTGGTGCTGCCTTGGGAATTGTGCCGCTGCCCCACAAGTGAACTCAGGTTACTGACGATCCAGAATGACCAACAAAGCGCTTCGAATCCGCTGGCTTGGGCTCTACATCTACATTTATGAGGTGCATTTCTGACCAAACATCCGCTAAGAATCGAAGCAAACCTCGATTTGGTCGGCTCGAGTTCAGCACTCGGCCGTTTTTCGAAGCGAAGATATCAAATCATTCTCTCTGTGATATAGCCTTGTACATTTGAGTTTCCAATATCAAAGAGGTCAAGTCTGCTCGAAATGATGCACGTATCCTTGCGGTCATCCAAAGTAATCGCTTTACTCACGATAAAAAGGTAGATGCAAGAGAGGTCCAGAAACAAATTTGCTTGGTTGTGGACCAAAAGGTGTGATGGACCTGATTTGGGCTGAGGAAGCTAGAGAAATCAGTTGTCGGTCTGTGGCTCCGGAGGCTTTCGGCCTTCCCACAAGTGCGCTGCAAAAGACAAAGCTTTCAGCAGGCGTGCGCACCACCACTTTCTTGCCATTGCGAGCCTGCGACGCTCAAAGGAGTGTGGCCGGCAAGTCGCGCTGAACTCTTTTCTCTGAGCTCCTCGCCTCCTTCCCACAAGGACCACGCGAACAGCTCAGTGATTCATTCGTTGCACCTTGTCATCGATTCTCAAAGCCTTCAGTCGAGATTCTGCCAGCAACCACACACACACACAGACACACACAGGCCCAGACGATGGCGTTCGCTCCGTTTAAGCTCGTGCTCGTGGCGGGTGTCCTCGCCACCTTCGCGCCACAGACGCAGGCCCAGACATGCTCCGTGCCGGCCAACACGCTCTCGATGTCCTGCGGCACGTCCTGCATGTCCTACGAGCCCTGTATGCTCAAGTCTCCTAGCAGTGGCTCTTCGTCTTCGTCGTGCGGCCTCGAGTGCTTCACGATCAACAGCGCGGCTCGCAGCTCGTACCCAACGTTCACGTTCCTGATCCCGTTCGGCAAGTGGAAGAGCGACCAGGAGCTCGCGAGCTCCACGACGCTGCTCATGGCCGAGATAGGCACGAACGACACCAAGAGCGGCAGCGTCGCGTTCAAGAGCAACGACGTGCTCACGGCGATCCCCGAATTGAAGCTCCCGAGCGCCACGTCCACCGTGTACGAAGACAAGAATTCCATTGTGACCTCTGTATATCCATGATTTAGCTGACACATTTGATTTATTCAGGAGCATTCGCGGCGGCAGCAGCCTCGACAAGTACACGCGCAGCCGCGTGGCGAACGTCGAGCTCTCGACCAAGTTCCTCACAACGAACACGCAGGTGACGACGCTGAAGCTCGAGAACCTGAACCTTGGTCCGACGATCAGCAAGCTCGCGCCGTACTTCCCACCCAACGTCCAGTACCTCTACATCGGTAACGACCTTATCACGAGCTTCCCCTCGGAGCTCGCGACGCTCAAGTACCTCAACTACCTGTACGTGTGGCTGGCAGTTGATTTGCGACTCGTCTATGAGGATTTCTATCGCTTGAAAGGCGAGTAACGAGCTCGCTTGTTGACTTTCTATACAGGATCATGACCGACAATTTCATCACCAATGTGGACGCGAGCAGCGAGATGAGCAGCCTCACGGTCTTGTAAGTGCTCTTGATGTGACCGCGGAGGGCCAGTGGTATTGGTTGCTAACTTTGTGGATTACGATCTTTGTGTGATATCCAGGCGTCTGGACAACAACGCGATCTCGTCCTTCACAGCGCTCTTCCCAAAGCTCACGTACCTGTACGTATACTCTGCGACACCTTGTTTCTTCTTGATAGGGGAGTATGTGCTGACATTGTTCTTGCGTCCTTTTCGGGTGTCGACATCGCAGCGACCTCGCATACAACAACCTCACGGAAGTGCCGACGGTGGTTACTAAGTACACGCAGCTCAAGACTCTGTACGTATTCCAGCTCAATTTCTGGACAAAATACCTCCCGAGTTGTATTTTTCTTGGAAGGATCGGTCTCTAACTTGCCTCGGCCTTTTATCCCACGTGTACCTTTCAAACTGCCGCAGGCACCTCTCGGGAAACAAGATCTCCGACTTCAAGAAGGAGCACGCCATCGAGACCATCGAGGAGCTGTACGTTATTCTCACGCTTGCTGCGACTTTTATTGCCCTCCGACTAACCAATCATTGTTTATAATGACTCTTGCAGAGGTCTCTTCAGCAACAACCTCGTGAGCTTCGACGTCTACCTACCAAAGCTCCGATACCTGACGTTGGAGAGCAACAGCTTCAAGGAGATCCCGCCCGCGGTCTTCAGCCACGCCACGCTTGAGCAACTGTACGTCCATCTCGCAATCGGGTGTCATCTCCACGCAGTGCTCTATTTTGTGAAGCGTCTAATGAGTCTCACGTTGTTTATCTAACGCTCCTAAACTGTAGGTACCTTACGGACAACAAGCTGCTCAAGAACGTGTCGCTCACCAACACGCAGGCCAACTTCATCGCGACGCTCAAGAACTTCACGGTCGACGCCGGCACCTTCAACACGAATTGCCCCACCTCCGAGCAAACCAAAGTGCAGGGCTTCACAGTCTGCATCACGGGCGGCGCGGTGGACCAGAGCGTCGTCCAGGGAACACGCGCCCCCGCGACGCCACCACCAGCCACCACGACTCCGAGTAGCAAGCCGTCGAAGGACGGGAGCTCCACGGACGCCAACACGACGACGGTAGTCAAGGAATCCTCTGGAAGCCACACGACGATGATCATTCTCGTCTGTGTGGCCGGTGTGCTCGTGGTTGTCATCATCGCGGGCTTCGCGTACTGGAAGAAGAACAAGAACAACCAGAGCAAGCTCAACGCGGACACGACCAACTACACTCTGGGCACGGGTACTGGCACAGGAGGTACGAACGGAACATACACGGCTTTGTGGAACGACCCGGACCTGCTCGCTGTCAAGGTGAGCTCCGATGACATCCAGGACATCAAGAAAATCGGCCAGGGGGCGTTCAACGACGTCTGGCTCGTCAAGTACCGCGGCTCACAGCGACTCGCGGCCAAGCGCTTCCGCGACGGAGAGACCTCGCGCCAGCGAACCCAGGAGTTCATCGAGGAGATCAAATTGGTTGCGACGCTGAAGCACCCGTGCATCGTCGATTTTGTCGGCGCTGCGTGGACCAAGGAGGCAGATCTGCAGGCGCTCTTCGAGTTCATGGAGAACGGCGACCTGCGCAACTACCTCGTCGGCGAGAGAACGCCTCGAGCTTGGACATCCGAGAAGGTCCAGATCGCGATCGACATTGTTGAGGCCCTGGTGTACGTGCACTCGTTCAACCCGCCGCTGGTGCACCGCGACCTCAAGTCTCGTAATGTGCTGCTGGGTGAAGGCATGAAGGCCAAACTCACGGATTTCGGGGTTTCGCGATTCCGATCGCAGGACAACACGATGACTGCTGGGGTGGGCACGGGCAAGTGGCTCGCGCCAGAGGTCATCGCTGGCAACAGCGACTACGGTGCGCCGGCGGACTTGTACTCGTTCGGCGTCGTGCTCTCGGAGCTCGACTCGCACAAGCTCCCGTACGAGGACGTGCGTGGCCCCAATGGCAACAAATTGGTGGACGTCGCGATGCTCCAGCTGGTCTCGAGTGGCGAACTCAAGCCGAGTTTCCTGGCCACGTGTCCTCCAAAGATCGCGGAGCTCGCACTTATGTGTCTGGCGCTGAAGCCGAGCGAGCGCCCGACGGCCGCCGAAGTCGCCTACGCGCTGCGCACGTTCAAGAGGAGCTTCAAGGCGTAAGCTCAAGGCCATTTCCCCATCATTCCTTGGTTGCTTTGAAGTGAAAGAAGCACGCACGCACTCGTGTTGTTTGTTGTCGTTCTTTAAATATGAAAACCAATTCCAGACCTCGCAAAGAATGGAGATGCTCCTTTCTCATCTGGGGAATTTTTCAGACAGGAGGTTGACGGAATCCGAGTTTGCTTGGTTTGTCAGAGGTCTCTTGAAACGGGAAGCGTCCAGACGGTGGAACCAACTGATGAAATTGTAAGGCGAAGCCCGGCACGGATTCACTCACAGCTCCGAGTTTTCAGAACCCAAGCACTGGTGGTGGCGACGGCAGTTTCGGCGGTGGTGGTGCACGTGAACAGCCCAGTAGCTCATTGTAGAACGACCGAGACCTGCTGGCGCTGAAGGTGAGTGTAAATGACATCCAGGATGTCGAGAAGATCGGCAGCGGCGCGTTCGCGGACGTCTGGCTCATTGAGTTCTGTAAGTCGCAGCTCATGGCGTCGAAGCGACTGCGAAG
>JAASFQ010000440.1:0-23016 GCA_023333845.1 Globisporangium polare | reverse complement strand
TGACCACTGACAAGTCCCATTTCGCCGCGCAAGGTCGGCTCCCTGCGTCGCCTCCCGCGGCTCTGTGTTTTTCTTTCTCATGTTGCGAAACACAGCGTTTTGAGCAAATACAATTGCTGGCGTAACTTCTCCGTTTTAGTACCAACTGCTGTGCCAATTCAACACCCAAACAAGTGGCTGGATGATCGAATATTTTGAATTGAAGGGTTTGTCTAAAGATAACATTTGATATTTTCTGTTCAGTTGACCGAAATAACAAAACTCATTCGTTCTTAAACGAGTATACAGCTCAGTGCGCACACCCTGCGCTCATGACGGGGCTAACGGCGATAACGTGAAAATATCACGACCACAATAGCGAGCACACAAGACGAACACTGTATTTGGCGGAGAGAGACATGTGAACGGCAGTCGCCTCTCTCTTCAAGATTCACACACGAAACGGCTACGAAGTCGGTGGATGGGGCGAAGCCTTGGGTAGAAAGGGTTCATGTTTGTCGGCACACAGGGATCATCACTACAAGAAGTGGAGAAAACGACCAACACATATGTTTGAACGACTCGGCTCTAACACATGATCGAATCGCGACTTCGCAAATCTCGCGGGGACTGGAGCTGCTAACACAGAAGCATATTATCCGCTCGGATCCAACTCTTCAATGTCACACTCGGTATAGAGCACATTGTAATCGTTCAAGTTCCACGCCAACTCTGCTTGACCACTCTCACGGCTTCATAATCTCTCCTGTGTATTTCTGTTGAGACACAGCTCGGAAAGATGGAAACAACTATGAGATTATAACTTGACAAACTGTCAAGCCAAGGATACACGTTGACGGAGGTTCACCAGGTTTCTCATTTCTGGAACTCTCACATGGATATATATGCTTTCATTCGACAGATCCAACGAGATCAGTGAACAGATACATCTTTCACTATCATAGTCGAGCGAATATATGAATAAATGTCTAGCCTCATATCCAGTTTGTGTTGGCGTTTCGTTTTGCTATGGATGAGGTAATGCGAGTACAACGACAAGTGATACCTGGACACAGGCTGTGGACAGTTCCAGCTGGTGGCAGGGCTCGCTAGACAGACAGCGAAAGTCACCTGTGAACGGGCGTTGCTTGGGTGTACGACAGCGTACATAAAAGTGTGAGCGCATGGCAGTCAGACGCATATAAAACATCCAACTCACCTCGTTGTACAAACACTGTCGTCAATCCTCCCTCCCCTTCTGGCTCTGGGTGCTAAACTGAGCAAATGAGCGAGCGTTTCAGCTTGAGCAAGCCCGCCACTCGAATGACAGCATGCACCATTGATTGCCTGCGCATTTGAGCCTGGTGAAGGAGAGCTACACACATCGTCTTGTGAACCACATCTGAGCTGACCAAGGCACTTGATGTTAGCGTTTATTTACCCATTGTCAGACGTTTACTCAACCAAAGTGGAGAGTGCCACGGTTTCAGGCCACGTTCGTTGATCGCCTCAATGCCATGCTCGCTGCTATGACGCGTTGATCGGCAGTTGAAACGCAATCCCTTGGCCTTGCATCTTTGTTTCCGTGACAGGAGTGACTTTGCTACCAATCCTAGCTCAGTCGGTTTTGGTCACCCACAAGTCTGACAAGCAAACACTGGAACGTACGTACGGACCAGACGCGAGGAATAAATTGGGGTCGAGTCAACGAAGACACAGTTGCCTGTGACAGACTATTACATACATTGTCTTCTAGGACGCTGGCGTCGTGGTGTACCGTGTCAGCGCACACCATGTACAGGACATGTGTACGTGCAAAATTCAGATCGATTTCGTTTTGATGCTATTCAAATGGAAGGTTTTTTAGCTTTACCGAGCACAAAGGATGACGCCCAAGCTCGGCAAGTCTGTTTTCAAGTGTGCTGAACACAGTAGTCTCCCGATTAGTGGACTGCACTTGCTGGGTTTGGTAGCGAGTAACAATATGAATCAGATCGGAAGGCTCTGCCAATCCAGACTGCGTCCAAACGAGCTGTCTCTAGTGCAGCGTCCGAACCAGCACAGACTCGGTTCGTGGCTAATGCAGTGATGATGCCTGGAAGCTGGAGTCGAAGTGGATGGGCAGAACATTCGAGAACAAGTTGTTGAAAACACAAAACATCTTCGAAGGGGATGGGCTCGGCACGCGACACGCGACACGCCACAGTTGTTTAAACCTCAAAACCAAACAACGCTCCTCAAATAAAGGGTCAGCGTGCGTCGTCGCGGACTCAAGCACGGTCACACTCAGCACGCCATTGTGCTCTGGCCAGCTGCGCCACACCAACAGCTCACGCACTCCCCCACAATCGCTCACTTTCCTCGCGTCCCCTGTTCTCTCACAGCCTCCTGTTGATCACACACCCCGCGAACCAAACACCCAGCCAACGCCACGCGTGTTTTCATTTTCCAGCAAAAAGAGGGACATTTTGACTCTCTCCGCTGATTGGCCAAAAAGAAGCATTTAAAGCTCTTTCTGGGCGGAGCGAGCGCAAAGTGTTCATTTCCATTTCGCGACCTGCTCCGCGCAAGAGAGCAAGCGAGAGCGTGGACCACGAGGCCGCAGCACGCAAACCGCGCCCACGAGCCTGCTTGACGTATTAGCAGCTGCTGCTGTGTGGGTGTGTCAGTCTGCAGTGTGCGTCTGTGAGCTGTCAGCCGCGTCACGCCAGCGAGAGACCCAACTTCACACACAAGCAGACAGCAGATTGTTTGCGATTTCATTAGCATTTTGAGTTATTGCTAGCGATAGATAGAGATGGCGAGCGTAGTAATGGATGCAGCCACACCAAAGGCTGTAGAAGAAGCGCAGACGGCCGAGCCTATGGAGGTAGACGAAGCAGAAGCGCAGACGGCCAGCAGCAGCCCCAGTGAAGAAGAGCGTCCTGGAGTGAGGGCGGACGTGAAGTCGGAGACAGCAGCTGAGCGCGTGGCGGCGAACGGAGTCGCGCACGAGCATCCAGAGCTCCCAGTGACGGCGTCGACGAAGGAAGAGCCGAGAGAAGACGCTGACAGTGCAGAGGCCACGCCTGCGGAGGCACCCGAGAGCGAAGAGTATGAACTAGAGCAAGAGGCAGCAGCCAACGCGAGCAAGAAGAAAAACGTGGACAACGCGACCGGGTGCTCGGAGGAAGAGATCCCGATCCGGCGGCTGACACGCAATCGCGCGAGTCTGCTGCTTCTCGACGAGAGCGACACGGAGAGCGACAAGAGCGGCGGCCGCCAGCGCACGAGACGCCAGTGGTCCCAACAGCAGCAGCAGGCTTCGAAGTCCAGCAACGATGCCAAGACGCCCAGCAGTGGCAAGAAGAAAGCCTCGGGTAAAGCCCGGAGCGGTGGTAGAAAAGGAGATGGGTCCTCGAGCGAGAGCGACGACGATGGGACGCCTGGCGAATACATCCCTGTGCAGGTCGGCGACTGCGTGCTGCTGGACTCGGGCGACCCGGAGAACCACTACATCGCGCTCGTGAGCTCGGTGCAGCGCTCGCAGAACCTGACCAAGCAGAAGGACGGATCGTTCACGGCCCAGTGGTACTACAAGCCCGACGACATTCGGCAGGAAGTGCGCAATCTCATTGTCGGCGGCGTCTTGGAAGAGGAAGTGTTCCTGTCGCCGCACAAGGACAAGAACTCGATCGACGCCGTAGTGGGTCTATGCAACGTCGTGTCGCCTGAGGAGTACGACGCTGTGCAGAGCGAGATCAAGCGCGGCTTCCGCGAGAAGACCAAGCCGTACTACATTTGCCGCTACAAGTACTATCCGGGACGCCCGATCAAGCGAGCGCTGGAGGTCGTGAAGAACGACGCGATCCGGTCGGGCCTGGGGCCAATGAAGCCCAAGATCGGTGAGCAGCACCAAGCTCCTGTCCCCGAGTGGGTCGAGCCCGAGCCACAGCCCGTCTTGGAGAAAGCAGAACGCGAGGCTGCTTTGGCGGCTGTGCCCTGGAAACCCCCCGAGCCACCGAGAACCAGCCGTCGCTACAGCCAGGTGTGGTCACCACTGGTGCTCGAGCACCAGAGTCTCGCGTTCCACCAATTCCAGCAAGTGCTCGTGCCGCTCAAGTTCGCTGTCGGCAACGTGCTCAAGTTCTTCAATCGCGACGCCAAGGTGCCCGGCCACGTGCGTTGCATTATCCTGAACCACGTGCCATCCGACCACATCCAGATCTGTCTGTCCACGGGCCAGGTGCAGGCCGTGTTGCCCAGCGAGGTGTGCTCGCCGCTGGGCGACGACGTGGCGATGACGTACTTCTACCGATCCCGATTTAATTTATGCGAAGCCATCCGGGAGTGCGCCGATGTGATCGTGCGCGCGCAGCAGAAGGAAAGAGACGCGTTCCGCAAGGAAGTGGTCGAGTTCTCACAGCTCGCGTTCCGGGAAGAGCAGGAGCTCGCTGCGTCCGCCGCAATAGAAGCCGCGGGTATTGACCTCACGGAAGAAGAGGACGAGGACCAAGAGCAGGACGAGGAGCTCCCGACGACGCGGAAGCGAAGAAGATAACGAGGGAAAAGAGAGTGAATGAGAGAGACCGGGGGCGTTTGCGAGATGAAGCAGCGGCGCAGGTTGTGAGTTGGATTCGAAGGCCACAGCTGGGTGTTTGCTTGATTTTTTGAAAATGTCGCGCCGGTCACGATTGATTGAGCGCATGCTGGAGACTCAAGCGAGATGCTTCGAGTTGCAGCGAGCCAAAGAGGATATGGGAGTCGGAGTGGAGGCTGTCTGTCTTGACAAGAGGGATGTGCGAACCCGAAAACCGTTACGAAGCGTTACCATGAAGCCGTTTCCAAGACCTTTCAAATCAAAAGTAGGGCTTCATCGAACGAAATAGCCTCTATAAAAGCACCTTAGCAAGAGATTAGCCTCTGGAATGCTGCTAATCTGTGGTTCATCGTAAAGAGGCTGCTAAAAGACCCAAAACGGTACCAAGTGGTCGTGGTCAAACGCAAGCCCATTCCCTCTCAACCTCAAATGGACACCTTCTCATCAGGCACAAGTGTCTTTCGCGTGCTTTCGGTGATTTTTTTCTTTATCAAACGGATACATTACGTTCTTCTTTTGCTTCTTCATCATATCACCACCACGCCCAGGAGAAAGCTGCAGGCGCATCACTTGCCCTCCCCACTCGCGTGCTCGTTCTCCCCAGTCATTGCCTTTTCACATCCTCTGCGTAGCTCTTCGCGTCGCCAGGAGCTCTTCGGTCTCTTTTGTATCCCTCATCCTGGCTCGCATGCTGACACAGTCAGTCGTTACTTAGTCGGTGAGCGTCTGGAAGGCCTGCTCGATCTCCTCGTTGAGGCCCGTGAAGAACGCCTTCATCTGCTCCTCGGGCTGCTTGGGCAGCTGGAACTTGGTCTGGATCACCTTCTGCAGCACCGGGTTCATCGACGTCTTGATGTGCGCCCAGGTGACCTTGGCATCCGGCGGTGAGTCCGCGATCGCCTTCTGGCTCAGGTTGTAGAACAAGATGATGCAGCGCAGCATCCCGACGCTCTTGATGAGCGGACACGTGTAGTCGTAGTCCGAGAACGCGTTCTGCTGCAGGTAGTCCTCGCGGATGATCTTGGCGATCTCCATGATCACCTTCTGGTCCTCCGAGAGCGACTCCTTGCCCACAAGCTGCACGATCTCCGTCAAGTTGTCCTCCTTCTGCAGGATCTCCTGGCACTTGGTGCGCAGCGTCGAGTACTCCGGGTCGATCTTGTTGAAGAACGGCTCGAGCACGCGCATGTACTTGGTGTAACTGATGAGCCAGTTGACTGACGGGAAATGCTTGCGCTGCGCGAGCTTCTTGTCGAGACCCCAGAAGACCTGCACGATCGAGAGCGTTGCGGCCGTGACCGGGTCCGAGAAGTCGCCACCAGGTGGCGACACGGCGCCCACGACCGTGACACTGCCCTGGCGGTTCGGGCTACCAAGACACGCCACACGACCGGCACGCTCGTAGAACGCAGCGAGACGCGCGCTCAAATACGCCGGGTAACCGCTATCGGCGGGCATCTCACCCAAGCGACCCGAGATTTCACGCAGCGCCTCGGCCCAGCGACTCGTCGAGTCGGCCATCATCGACACGTTCATGCCCTGGTCGCGGAAGTACTCAGCGAGCGTGATGCCCGTGTAGATGGACGCCTCACGCGCCGCCACAGGCATGTTACTCGTGTTGGCCACGAGCGTCGTGCGCTTCATGATCGGCACTTCGCGGTCGTTCACTGTCATGGTGAGCTCCGGGAAATCGTTCAGCACTTCGGCCATTTCATTACCGCGCTCACCACAGCCGACGTACACGATCGCGTCCGAGTTCGAGTGCTTGGAAAGTGCCTGGGAAATCACGGTCTTGCCGCAGCCAAAGGCGCCGGGCACAGCGCACGTACCGCCCAGCACGGACGGGAAGAGCGCGTCAATGATGCGCTGACCGGTCTGCAGCGCGACGTTACCGGCAAGCTTTTCGGCCACGGGACGCGGCTTGCGCACAGGCCAAAAGTGCGAGAGGCCGAGCTTGTGGGTCGTGCCCGTGGTGTCGTCGCGCACCTCAAGCACCGTGTCCTGCAGGTTGAACGTCTCGTTGCCGTCCGAGTGGTTGCCGTAGACCTTGACGACCGTGCCGAAGACGTTCGGCGGACACATGATCTTGTGCGAGTGCAGGATGTCGTTCTCGTGCACAAGCCCAAAGATGTCACCACCGGAGATCGGGTCACCCTCGCGGAAGCTCACGGGCTTGAAGCGCCACTGCTTGGTGTTGTTCAGCGACGGCACATCCACCCCGCGCGGCACGTACACGTCCTTCGTGAGCTCGGCGATCGACTCGAGCGGACGCTGGATACCGTCGAAGATGTTGTCCACGATGCCCGGACCGAGCTCCACCGACAGCGGCTGCTTGCGGCGCTCCACCGGGTCGCCCACGGTCAGACCAGCTATTAAGCACAGCACAGCGCGCGTTAGTTGCTTTCTTCATCAACATTAGCTTTGCATACTCGCTATTGCTGCTGTGATAGCAAACAGATACGTACAGGTATCTTCGTAGACCTGGATGGAGGCGTTCGTGCCTTCGAGCTTAATGATCTCGCCCACGAGCTTGTCGTGGCCCACACGCACGAGCTCGTACATGGCCGCGCCGTACATGTTCTCGGCAATCACCACTGCACATTCACACATATGAACAGTGAGACAGGAATGTAAGCAAGCGCTGTAGAAGATATAGACGATCATCTCATCCGCATTTCCATTTCCAACTCGGAAGGGTGTGTTGAAGCTCTGCTAACGAGCAGCTTCAACGCCCGTAACGCAATGCAACCGATACGTAGAGAGAGAGAGAATGAGAGAAGAGCAGTACGTACGCGGGCCGGAGACCTTGTAGACGTAGCCATAGTCGGACTCCTTCTCGTTGTCGCCGAACACGTGCGCCATCGTCAAGAGCTCTTTGGTTGATAGCGATCTTTCTCTCTCCCCTTGCTGTTTGTCGGAGAGGATCAGTCGCCTGTTGCTCGAGTGTGTGCGTTTTTGGTAGTAATTTGGGGACGGATGTCAGACCACGACCAAATCGGAATCAGAGATAATTATGGTTGGAAATGTGCTGTTTGAGGAGGGGTGTCGTGCTGGAAGCGCCTCCAAGTGGGGACCTTGGATTTTCAAGGTGAAGTGGGGAAGAACGATCGAAAGCAGCAACACTACAGCTCACATCAGAATAGTGGCCTCTTTCACCTTGAAAAAGCACTCATTGGTTTAAAACTAGCTGAGAGATTGAATACGATTGGCTGAAAAAAGACACATTTGATTGGCAAAGGAAGAGGCTTCACTCGCAACGCGCACACGTTGACGCACTCACGAGCAGCTACCGAGCGAGCGAGCGAAGGAAGAGATGTCGGCGGACGAGCAGGTGGCGCGTCTCGCGGACGCCGTCGCGGCCGTGCACGTGGACGAAGAGACAACGCAGCAGCAACAGACCCCAGTGGCGCCTCCAGCTGCGCCGACGCCTGCGCCTGTTGGCAGCGGCGCAACGCAGAAGAAAGTGCTGCACCTCGTGATCGACTCCGGTGCCATCATCAAGGGCACGAACCTCTCAGCGCTCGCCGAGAACTTCTGGACCGTACCGGATGTGCTCGCGGAGATTCGCGACAAGCGCGCGCGTAGCTCGCTCGACCGCCTGCCGTTTACGCTGCAGACGCGCGAGCCGTCGTCCGACGCGATGACCGCGGTCGTCAACTTCTCGCGCAAGACGGGCGACTTTGCGTACCTGTCGCTCACGGACCTGCGCGTCATGGCACTCACGTACATGCTCGAGGCGGAGGCAAACGGCATTGCGCACTTGAAGACGAGCCCCGAGGTGTCGCGCACGATCGCGCGTGATGCGAACGGCAAGGTGGTCGGCGCCTCGGAGCCGTCGATCCCGTGCAAGTTCTTCGGCTCGGCCATGGGCTGCAAGTACGGCGCCGAGTGCAAGTTCATCCACGATGAGAGCCTGCTGCAGGTTGAAGAAGACGAAGCTGAGGGCGAGGACGGCGAGAAGAAGAAGAAGAGCCTGCCAAAGGTGGCGATCCCGTGCAAGTTTTTCAACACACCCGAGGGCTGCAGATATGGCGACGAGTGCCAGTTCGTGCACGAGACGAGCTCGGAGGATGACGACGCCTTTCCGGTCGATGAGCCGGTAGCGCCGCAGGGCCCCGTGCGCGAAGAGGTGCGCAATGCGGACGTCAAGTCCCGCATTCTCGGCGGTTTTGGCGCCTCGAGCAACGCCGGCGCGCTGGATGATGACGGCAAGAACTGGATCAGCGACGCGAACTTTGCCAAGTTCGTGGCGTCTCCGTTCGGCGACGGCAAGGGCGTGGAGGCGATCTCGGACGGCTTGAAGACCGCGTGCATCACGACGGACTTTTCGATGCAGAATGTGCTGCTGCAGATGGGCCTGCGCCTGCTGTCGTCCGAGGGCATGCTGATCAAGCGCGTGAAGCAGTGGATTCTCAAGTGCGTCGCGTGCTTCACGACATCGACGGAGATGGAGCGCATGTTCTGTCCCAAGTGCGGCAACAACACGATGGAGCGCGTGTCGTACAGCCTCGGACAGGACGGCAAGATGACGTTCCACACGCGCGCGAACCGGCCCGTGAAGCTCACGGGTACCAAGTACTCGCTGCCCAAGCCCAAGGGCGGCCGCGACGGCGACCTGCTGCTGCGCGAGGACCAGCTCATGATGGGCATCTGGCGCCAGCGCCAGCGACAGCACAAGAAGGTCATGAGCAGCGCCTTCGGCGAGAACGTGGCGCACGACCTGGGTGTCAAGGCCGAGAAGCAGACGAGCCTCGTCGTGGGCTACGGCCGCATGAACCCGAACGCGCAGAAGGGCCGCGAGCGCCGCGGCAAGAAGAAGCGCAACTAAGTTAGCTTTATCGTACAATTGGACTCGCATGCTCGTATGTCTAATCTAGATTCTAAACCATGTGTTCTTCGTATTCCCTCAATCTTGACTTGCACGATGCAGGACTTCTATTCCCAGGGTGCGTCCAGCAGGTCTAAAATGGGGACTTGGTGACAAATGGCTTCAGTCCAGGGCTCAGGGCTCAGCTAGGTCTTCGCTAGTGATCAAGAGCAGCATGGGCGTGAAGAAGGTCGTGTCCGTGGAGACGTGCGCGCGCACGGGCGAGCGCGTCAACTCCCCCTGCAGTCTCGAGGCCTGCCGGCGCACGGGCATCGAGCCTGACGAGCTGCTGCCGAGAGCCGTGGGCGAGTTCCTGGGACGCAGTGGCAAGTTCACGCTCGTGGAGAAAGAGGCCGCGGTGCTTCGGCAGCAGCACTACGAGCAGAGCAGGCAGCAAAAGCTCGAGAGTGTGCGCAAGGAGCGCGAGCTGCTCATCAAGTACGCCGATGGCGACGGCAGCAGCTTCACGTCGCGGTCGCCCAAGCGCAACAGGTCCACGTCGCCACCCCCGCCGCGTCGGTCACAGTCTGCTGGTGTCAGCACCTGGCGAGCCCAACTGCAGCCTCAAGACGAGCCCGCCTCAGCTCTATTACCGATCACGGACGCGTCGACGATGCTACTGCTGGAAGAGAAGCGCCTGGCGAAGATCACGCTCCGGCAGAAGCGCGAGATCCAGGGCGTGATCGAGATGGAGACCAAGATGGCCAAGATCCAGCTCGAGAACGCGCGGCGCGCCGCCGAGGAGGTCAAGCGCAAGGAGGAGTTCCAGAAAGAGCTCAAGAGCAAGCGCGCGGCGCTCGTGGCCACGAAGCACGAGCGCGAGATGGAGAAGAAGAAGCAGGAGGACCGTGACGCCGCGCAGCGCAAGCTCCGCGCGAAAATGGACGCCGAGAAGGACAAGCTCGCGCAGGACGAGGAGGCTCGTAAACAGCAGACCCGGCAGCAGGAGACGCTCCAGCGTGAGTATGAGCGTGCACAGAAGGCTGAGGAGTTCCAGCGACAGACTGAGGCGCTGATGCGGCACCAAGAGGAGCTCGTGGCCGCCAATAGACAGCGAATGCTCGAGAAAGAGCGCCAGGTGCTCACGAAAGTCGAGCTCGCGAACAAGAAGCGCCATCAAGAAGCCGTCGAGCGCCGTGAGCGTGCCAATGCGCGCATCCAGCAGGCGAATATGCAGAACCAGCTCAGCCTGCAGAAGAAGAAGAGCGAGATCGAGGAGAAGCAGCTGAGCGCCTCGGAGCGCGCCAAGGAGATCCAGAAGAAGACGCTGGCAGAGCTCAAGGAGCGCTCGTTGCAGCAAAAGAAGGACGACGAAGTGCGGCAGAAGCGACTCGAGCTAGCCATGCAGCAGCGCGAAAAGGAGAAGAGCAAGCTGCTGTCCAAGCGCCAGGAGCTCGAGGAGAAGATCGAGCGAGCCAACGAGGAGCGCGAGAGAGCGCGACTGCTGCAGACAGTCGAGAAGACGCTCTCGGTCGAGGAGAAGCAGCAAAATGTCGAGCGCATCAAGCGCAAAGAGGAATATGCGCGCCTGCAGCTGCTGCAGCGCATCTCCCAGGAAGACGAGCGCAGTAGAGTGATCAAGGCGCAAAAGCACGCGCTCATGCAGGCGCGCAAACAGGTGGCGCTCGACGCCATGGTGCGCAAGCACCGCATTGCGCAGGCCGTCGAGCAGCTCCACACGAGCAACAAGTGGGACAAGATCGAGGAAACGCTGTACGAGCTTTGAGTTTTGCTTGCTGGTGTGACTGGCGGGCTGAGTCGTTGTTGAGGCCAACGCTCGTGGATGATGACACTCTCTCTCTCTCTCGCGCTTTTGCCTGTCAATATTTCCTCTGAATCTACAACAGAGGCACAGACGAAGACGCAGACCATGGGAGGACGCCGAGAGCAGCGCTTGGGAACAACGCGAGCTTCATGGGGCGATCGCGACTCGAGTTTGAATCCTAGACTGCTAGGATAGACGTCTTGCAACGGGAGACCAAATTTACAATGTTGACCTCGTTTGACTTCTTCACTCAATCTCGATCACCTCTGCTGGTGCTGCGCTGGATCTTAACTCGGAGCTGCTCGCTTGACTCTCGACGCTTGACTTTTGATGATTTACAGCTGAAGACGACTTTGGCTCGGGTTTCGCTTTCTCTTCGTCGTCATCATCATCTGAGAATGTTAGATCCACAACCTGGTCGGCGCCGCTGCTGGAGGAAGCCCTTGCTGTATTTGCTGGTAGTGACGATGAGGCGCTTGGTGTCTGTGAAGACTTCTGAAAAAGTGCGTGGATGTCGCCCGCGAGGTAGAATTCGTCGTTGCCCATCGAGAACACGACTGGGAAGCCCGAGAAATCCGACGGAATTGGGAATCCTGAAGAAGGTGGAGGTCTCGAAACCACTGGAAGAGTCGGTGGTGGAGGGCTCGTCGGATTGTTGCTGTTGCGGCTGTTGGGGTCTGCTGGCTTTTCCACTCGAGGCTTCTTGGCTTTCGGCTTTGTCTCCTCCTTTCCAGTGCCTTTCTGAGTAGATGGGGCTGGGGTTTTCGATCCCTTCGGCTTCTTCGCAGTCCCTTTGGCACCAACGACCTTGGAAGCTTGAGTTGCGCCAGCTGCTCCTTCACCGTGTCTTTTTTCATTTGCTGTTGCTGGAGCCGTTTGGAAAAAATTCTTGACGCTGGGAGTCGCGGCAGCTTCCTTTTTCTTCTTCTTCTCAGCGGCCTCCAGCTGCTTCTTCAGCTTCTTCTCCTGCTTCTCCTTGAAACCAGGCGGGTCCTTGATCTTCTCGTAGCTCCCACCGCAGTTTTTCTATCAGCACAACCAATTTAGAAATCGTCAGCAACAGATTCTGGTGATTCAGCATGGCCAATTTCCTTAGCAATATCGCTAGAATAGCTGGATAGCAAACTCACCTGGTGGTCGTCCCACCAGCGGTCCGTGGAGCCAGGTGGGCGATTCATCGCTCGCTTCACCACTCCATAGTAGGGTGGTGCTCGCTGGCACGGACCCTGCAGTATTAACACGCACAACAATCGTCAAACCTCAGTGAGACACTAGTTGATAGTGGACTAGGAGGACAGTGTACAGGAGCAGCTCACACTGCACTTCCACCAGTGCTGGCGGTACGAGTCCACTTCGTCGTGGAATGAGTGGAAGACCGTGATCTGCGTGCCGGCGGTCTGGTTGATGCGGTGCATGTGCGACTGGAATACGGCGCCGTGGTCGTCGTGGTCCTTCACGCGGCTGTACACGAACACGAACGCGTGGATCATCTCATGCAAAAGCGTGTTGATCATGTCGCTACGTGGCCGGAGCTTCAGCAGCGGCTCACTGACCAAATACCAGCACCACCAACAGTGTCGTATCACAAAAATGCGTCAGTGGCCGTAAGAAATCGTTATCAGTAGCAAGCACGAACATCTATGTGAACCTCAATCGGATGGAGCAGAAACCGCTTCGTGGCTGGAAACTGCACAGTCCAGCGCTATTCCACGAGAGCACACAACATGCAGTTAGCATTATGACACCATACAGAATGCGACGCAACAGGCGCGAAGAGCTCACCAGAGCGTCATGCGACTGCTCCACTTGACCTCGCAGCCGGCGAGCTTCCCGTCGAAGAACAGCGCATTGTACTCCTGCAAAACGCGTAGCCAGCAGCGTATGCATGCATCCGCGTCGTTAGGCGCCAAGATGTGAGCTTATTGCACACGTTTCATCGCTGCAGGGATACGATAGACAACACTTACGGAGAAGAGCACATGCAGGTCTGGGTTTGGGTCTGCGCAATCCACCCAAGGCACAAGCACACACCGTTACATCACGTGAGCTGCTCATTACGTGCACCCAGCCACCACCAACAGCTGCACGAGACAAAAGCGTACCCAGCACTTCGTACTCGGGCGAGAGCAGGTCGAACTGCTTCGCGTAGCGCACAGGCGGCGCCGTCGCGACAGAGAATTCCTGCGTCGTCGCAGTCGCCATTTTCAAAAAACAAGTTCACCAAAACTGTTTTCGCTCTCTGGGTATGCTGTTCTATAGGCTACCCTACTGAGCGGTATATGCTTTGAGACAGGATATGCTTTTGGAAAGGCCGAGGCAGCGAAACGACGCCGATCCAACTCCCAACCACCACCAGATCAGACAGGTCGACACAGCATGCACTTGCTACAAGTAACATGGCTGCTATGGCTCTGCTGGACGACGCAATGCCACGCACACACCAACAGCTCTTCCGCCTCTGCAGCGCGTCTCGGTCGGTTCCATCAAGCAACCAGCCGCCTTGCTGCGTCCTCTTCTGACCCGACAGACTTCGCGAATCGAGCTGTTCACGGTCCAAGAAAGCTGCTCGAGGGCCTCGACTGCGACCTGGAGCTCTACAAGAGCTTCATCGACTCGACGGAGGGACAGGACACATTCATCATGGCAACGATGTGCGAGTCGCGCATCATGTATATCAAGAACGTGCGTGCCGGAGGATACGGCCCCGTGGAGCAGGCCGACCTGCGCTTCGCCATGTGCTCTGACGAGTGCATGAAGAGCGACACGCTGCACCAGCTGGCGCTCTCACGCTCGCGCTGCTCGTGCGCGCAGGTGTCGGCCAACACGTTCGTCGTGCACGACTTCTGCCGCGAGAACTCGGCGCGCCTGCTCTGCACGCACCTGGGCGAGTGCGGCCACTGGGGCTGCGAGCTCGAGGACTTCATGTGTCTGCGCTACGAGTGGGACAGGCTCTACGCCTGTGCTGGCAGTGCGCTGGTCGTCAACGCGGCGCTGGTCGTAACCTGCTTCGTCGTGCTCCAGTTGCTGTTCATGTAATGTAAATGGATGGCTATGACCAGAGGCTGTGACGATGGGGTTACGTTCCGAGGTTACGAATGGCGTAACTCTTTTGGCTTGCGCTTCAAGTGAGAGAAAAAGCAAATGGCGACGATGAGAATGATTGCCTGGAAGGTGTTGGAGGACAAGGAGCTGCTATATGAAGGCTCGTTCGCTATTCATGCAGCGCTGCGTTCTGGTGATGGACCTGGCAATGAGATGATGACGCGTGGGCCGCAGCTCGTGCCGCTGGTACGTGTCAAGGCGCGCGCTTTGCTGCAACGACAGGAGACAGAGGGCAACAGCAACGCTCCATCGTTCATCGAGTTCCCGATCGACAGTGACGCGCTCACCATTGAACGAGCGGATGTGCATCTGCAGCGCCCAAGAGAAGAGCATGCTGTTGAGAAGAAACGGGAATGGACGTGCAGACTGGAGCTGCAGCAGAAAGCGTCTTTGTCGCCAGTGGCAGCGAGCGAGAAGTCCTGGTTTGACATCAAGATCCACCGTGCAGCCACGTTGCGCGCACGCGGTAATGAAGCGTTCAAGAGCGGGAAGCTCAAGGCGGCAATACGCAGCTACAAGAAGGTACGCGCCTACAGAATTAATATACACCATGTTTAAGCTGGTGTTAATCATGTGATGCTCTTAGGCTCTACGATGGCTCGAGTGTCCAGCCGACTGCGCCTACGACACCGAGGAAGCCACCATCACCGACCCCATCGCGCTCGCCTGCCACAACAATCTCGCCACGAGCTCCTGGAAGCTGAATCGTCACGAGCAGTGCATTTCTCACGCGACTTCGGCGTTAGAACGCGACCCACAGAGTGTCAAGGCGCTCTTCCGCAGGAGCCAGGCGCTCGTGCAGACCAAGGCTTTCAGCGAGGCGGTGCGCGATCTTGAGAGGGCGGCGCAACTTGAGCCGGACAACAAGCTTGTTCGTACGTTATCAGTGTCCGGTGGTTTGGTGGACTGTGCTATGGACTCGAGGCTCATGCGTCTGCTGTTATGTTTGCGACTGTGTAGGCTCAGCACTTGAGCGCGCGCGGGCGGCGCAGACCCAGTTCGCCACCAAGCAGAAGCAGACGTTTGCCAAGTTTTTCTAAGGCTCAAGCCACACACACACACACACACACACACACGTGCATGCCCAGATACACAGCCGCTGCGTAACCCAGTAAGTGCACATCAGAAGTTGGAGTTGATAATGGAGCAAAGGATGGAGGGGCTAAGTTAAACAGGGAGGGGCTTCATTTTCATTTCTGGTTGGTTGGCTCATCAATCAAAACGAAGTCCTTCACACTTTCTACCACAACATGGCGCACAGCTCCTCAAGAACCATCCACGCATGTAACTCTGCCCATACACAGCCGCTTGCTTCGGTGATTGTTGCCATTCTCATTCTTGCGTGAGAATGCTCTCTTTATCAAAAGTTTCCAGTTAATTAAGATGCTCTCTCGTGAGTGGCAGCTCTATTAAAGAAGAGAAGTCCTTTAACAAAGCGCTGCTCAACCGAGAAAGACACGCCACCACCTACCAGCAGGCACGTTGGACAGGGAGAGGACCGAGTTCACGCGACGTAGCGCTTATTCGTCCGCACCGCCGACAGCACGGGTGTAGATGAGCTGCGAGTGGTGGGCGAGGATGCGGCTGATGGTGCCGGCCTCCTCGAGCTCGTGGATCGACGCGCGGGCGAGCGCGGCGTTCACCTTGAGGCGCTCCACGATGGCGGACGCGGTGATGAGCTTCATCTGTTCATTGAAGTACACCAAGAAGCAAGTGGTCAGCCATTCTGGTGGGCTTATATTGAGCACGTACAAGGCTGTGCGGGGGGAGGCGTACCTTGGGGACTTCGTTGAGAAGACGCTCGTAGGTCTCCTGGTCGTAGAGCACCTTGTTGGCGACCTTTTCGCGGACCTTACCCTTGGACCACTTCTTCTTGCCCTTGCCCTTGCCACCGGCCATGGCCGCGGCCATCTTCTGCTCCTTGGTCTTCTGCTGCGTCTTTGGCGGCTGTGGAATACAAGTACAAGATTACAGTTATTAGAGACTCCGCACGGGACTCCACCAATGACACTGGGCTGTTGGCTGGCATCGCTGGGCTCATGGATGCGTCTCTGGTTGTGTGCGCAAGGTGTCTCTGGTTCAGCAAGGGTTGCAGCAGCAGCGTCGGGTGTTGACCGTGACAGGTATCGCTCTCCGAGGCCTCCACTCGGTCTGACGACGGCTTTTATCGCTCGACTGTGCTGCACCACTGAAACTTGAGCTCCTGGTTTTATTCGCAGCTGCTCTCCGGGTGCCAATGGATGAGCTGAGTGTGTTGGTGGGTATCTCCGTCGCTGGCCTGCTCTTTGAGTGTATTTCGTCGCCATTCACTGATCGCCGCCACTCGTATCAGCAACACCAACGCTGCGCTTCTGGCGTCACTCGCGTTATCGCCCCGACCTGACCCATTCGCTGTCTCCATCTGCTGCTGCACGCCCCGTCCACTCTGACCCTTCACTCGCCATCACACACGCAGCGACACCGAGCCCAGCGAGCACTCATTCATCCGTTCAGCATTCATTCATCCGCCTGCTTACCATGGTTGCTTCTTGGTTTGCTTAGCTCCCTGTTTAAATGGCTAGTGTCCGCCGCTATTGCGTTGCGGAGCTTTCATACCCCAAGACGGCCAACCAGCCATCCATTCCACAAACCGCACGCTGACCGGTCCGCTGCCATCAATCTGAAAGCGGAACCGCGGTCCCCATAAAGTGAACCGTGGTTTCTCCATCTGGGAATCTGAGCGAAATATCTGAGTCAGCATCTGACTCCGACCGACAAAATTACGAAAATGAGACAGACGTCATTGCTCAGAAGCGAAAATGGACACCAAGAGCAAAGAGCTACGACACCTTGGTGATGGAGATACATGGCATTCATTAACTGCCCTGATGGCCACGCATGCTGCGTCACTCGGCTGCTGTTCAGCTACAACCTAGAGCGCCGCGTTCTTGATGACCTGCTGGAGGGTGTACACCTTACCCGGCGCGAGCTTCTGCTGCTCGCTCACGCGGCCCGGCTCGACGCAGACCATGGTAAGGTACTCGTCGTCGCCAAAGTCGCCCATGCCCTTGGCCTTCTCGATCCACGGGTTCCACACCACGGCGTCGCTCGGCTGTGCGCCCGAGACTGGTTCGCTGTCGAGGAACGCCGCCTTCTCGATGGTCACGACGTGGCTCTTGCCGTCCGGGCCGCGGATGCGCACCACGATCTCCGACGGCGCGTTTGCGTACACGCTGTCGGTCTCCTTGTCGAACGTGATCGCCGCGCGCTCCTCCGTGTTGCTCGTGCCGGTCACCTTGTCCTGGTAGCGGAGGCCCTGGAGCCCATCGACCTGCACGCCACCGTTGCGCACATCGTCCACAGTGAGGTACGTGTGCAGCAGCGCCTGGAACGCGATCTCCGCGCTCGACGTGTTGCGCACGTGCAGCGCCGTCACGAGGCTGCTCGGGAAGAGCTTGATCTCGTACGTCAGCTCAAAGTCGACGGGCCAGACCGCGCGCGTGGCGTCGTCCGACGTCAGCGCGAACGTCGCGACGGTCGGCGCGTCGCTGTCCGCAGCAGTCTGGTTCAGAAGCGTGAGCTTCCACTGCGTGGACGTGCGCGCGATGCCGTGGTTCGGGAAGCCCGGTGCGCTGCCGAAGATCGGGAACACGAGCGGGATGCCGCCTCGGATCGGCTTGCTGCCGTCCAGCGCCGCCTGCTTGGACACGAAGAGCACGTTGCGCGCCGGTTCGTCCGCCGTGTAGAAGGACGTGACGGTCGCGCCGTACAAGTGCACTTCGGCGCGCGCGCCCGACGGGTGCGTGATCTCCACGGTCTTCTGCGCCATCGTGGTGGTTGCTTGGGGCGGTCTTCTTTGGTGCTTGTTGCGTTGCGAGGCAATTGCTGAATGTTGTGGCAAAATCTTTCATCGATCGACACGTCGCAGCTCTCGTTCTCACCGTCATTTACCTACAAAGCCGTATATTTTGCGCACACCTTGCACTCGCAAGCATCTGAAGCTCGCATGTGTTTCTGGAGCATTGAAACTCGGAGTTCATTTGACAAAAGCCAACCTTTTGTGCGCAAAACCGTTTTCGAGCATTTTGACATTTGATGTCGCGAAGCATTTTATCAATCATGATGATGACAGGGTTACTTTCCCCTTCATTCTTTGAAATGCCTTTATAAAGTATTCTCGAGCTTATTTTTGCTCAAAAACACGCTCTGGTCTTCAAAATACACTCTTGATTTCAATGTGTCAATTAAAAAGGCAATAGAAGCTATAATGTTCAAAGCTACTTCTGTCCTTAGTACTTTATACTTTATGCTCCCCCATGCAGCTTTCCAACTCCAATCCAACAGCACGAGCAACAACAGACGAGATGGCTTTCTGGCGACCGGGGAACGCGCTGCCGGGCGCCGTGGACGGCAGCGCGCAGGCGAGCGGCGAGGCGCGCGACCTACCGAAGGATGCGGAGCTGCCGTCCGTGATGTTCAACCCGCTGCACCGGCTGCCGTTAAGTGCTCAGCGCCAGCGGCTGCCCGTGTTCGCGCACCGGTCCGAGATCCTCTACGCGGTCGAGAAGTACGCGACGACGATCCTCGTGGGCGCCACCGGCTCGGGGAAGACGACACAGGTGCCGCAGTACCTGATGGAGGCCGGCTGGGCGACGTCATCTAGTAGCAACAGCAGAGCAAGCGACCGCAGAAGGATGATCGTGTGCACGCAGCCACGCCGCATCGCCGCGATGACGATCGCTGAGCGCGTGGCGCAGGAGGTCGGGACGCCACTTGGGAAGGAAGTGGGCTTTGCCGTGCGCTTTGAAGAGAAATGGGACCCCGAGGTCACGAAGCTGAAGTTCTGCACGGACGGCATGCTCCTGCGCGAGACGATGCTGGATCCGCTGCTGTCGCGGTACTCAGTCATCATGTTGGTGCGTAGCGCTGCCGCTTTGCCGTGCATAATGGGTAGATGGATGTCGTAACTCCTTGTTGATACGTGTGGGTATGGTTTGTTATTGCGCATTTAGGACGAAGCCCATGAGCGTAACCTCGAGACGGACCTACTGCTGGGCCTGATCAAGAAGATCCAGCGCCGCCGCCCGGAGCTGCGCGTGATCATCGCCTCGGCGACGCTGCAGGTAGACACCTTCGTGCGCTTCTTCCGGTCGAAAAAGCGAAAGCTGCCCTCACAATCGACATTCGCGACATCGTCAGTGGACACAAGTGATGATGATGTGATCGCAGTGTCCGTCGAAGGGAGACAGTATCCGGTGGACATTGAGTACCTGAAGGAGCCCTGTGGGGACTATCTGCAGAAAACTATCGACACCGTGCTGGCGATCGACAAGAAGGAGGGCGAGGGGGACATTCTCGTGTTTCTGCCCGGACAGGAAGAGATCGACTTTGTGGTTCGCACGCTCAACGACTGCGCTGGTACGCATTTGCTGCCGCTGCCGTTCTACGCGACGCTTCCCCTGCAGATGCAGCAGAACGCGTTCCTCCCGCCGCCGCGTGGCGTGCGCCGCAAGATCATCGTGGCCACGACGATCGCCGAGACCTCAGTGACCATCGACGGCGTCGTCTTTGTAGTCGACGCGTGCTTCGTGAAACTCGCGTTCTACAATCCGTTCACGGGCGTCGAGTCGCTCATCACAACTTCCGTCTCCAAGGCGTCGGCCAAGCAGCGAGCGGGACGCGCGGGCCGTGTGCGTCCTGGCAAATGTTTTCGGCTGTGTACGCAGGAGCATTTTAGCAAGAATTTCTCGAAGGAAACGATCCCGCAGATGCAGCGCACGAACCTGGCGACCGTGGCGCTGCACCTGCTGAGTATGGGCATTCAGGACATCGCGCACTTTGAGTTCGTCTCGCCGCCGTCCCCCGAGGCGCTGATCCGCGCGCTGGAGCTCTTGTACTCACTGGGGGCGATCGACGACAACTGTCAGCTCATGGAGCCACTGGGAACGCAGATCGCCGAGTTCCCCGTCGAGCCGACGCTCGCGAAAGTGCTGCTGTCGTCGTTCCAGTATGGCTGCACGGAGCAAATCCTGAGCATCGCCAGTGTGCTGTCCGTGGGAGACGTGTTCCTGAGCGCGAGGGGTTCAAAGGAGCGCAAGGAGAAGATCGTAGAAGCCATGGGCGTGTTCGCAGACCCGGATGGCGACCACCTGACGTATCTCAAGATCTTTGACGAGTTTGTTGACAACGATAAGCGCCGCGACTGGTGCGACGAGTTCATGCTGAGCCACCGAGCGCTCGTGAGAGCTGTGGAGATCCGCAAGCACCTGAAAAAGTACGTGAACCGGTTCAAAGTGCTCAGCGACAAGGATGGCGAGCAGTCTTTTGACAACTCTGGTAGTGAGGACGAGCGCGTGGCGATTCTCAAGTGCATCGCGAGCGGGTACTTTGCCAACGCGGCCAAGCTCCACCCAGATGGCTCGTACCGCACTGTGCGCGACGGGCGCGTGGTGCAGATCCACCCGACGTCCGTGTTTTATCATTTGGGCAAGGCCCCCGAGTGGCTGCTCTTCCATCAGAGCGTGCTCACGACTGACGAGTTCATCCGCGACATCGCCAAGATCGACCCGCGCTGGCTCACGGCCATCGCCCCGGACTTTTACAGGACAAAGGAGGTCAGTGGCGTGCTCTCGGGTAGTTCTGGGGCCTTGGGATTGCCAAAGGCGTCGACGTCAGGGTCAAAGAAGGCGGGTTCGATTGCCAAGAAGGCTGAGAGCAGCTCAGCGTCAGCACCAGCAGCGACAGCGCCCGATGGCCGCATCCTCTTCAGAAAGCCGACGTCCAAGGCGAAGGACCAGCCGACCAAGCCCAAGCTCCCCGTGCACATTGGCAAAAGCAAAGGCGGCCTGCGCTCGCAGTTCTAAGTGGTGGAAATTGGTGACTAGCCGAAGTACAAGGGTAATGTATTGATCTCTTGGTCATTTTCAGCTTCGGCTTCTCTGTCAGCTACTAATAAGCTCCTCCTAATGTACTCATCCTCTTCATCGTCATCATCATCATCATGGTCAACCAGACGGCGTCCTACTGGGTACTCTGCTGACAGCAGAGCCACGTGGGCCTGACTCAACAAACTGCTGCTCTCACAATCACACTCTGCTGTTGACGAGCCACTGTCGCAATTGCTGCAGTGGCGCTGGGAGGACAGCGAGTGACGGTCACGTTCCTCCGCTTCGTCGAAGAAGAGGCGGTCGTAGCGCTCGACCCGCGCGCGCTGCTGCAGCGAGTGGCTCGTCGTCACCACAAAGTCGTTCACGAGGTCCCTGAGCTTGGGCACGTGGAAGACGAGCTCTATTTGACTTCCCGGTGGTAGTGGCGATGGCGTCACGTGGGCGACCGAGTAGTCGTACGCGATCGGGATCTTGCTCAGCATCTTCAACAGGACGCCCAGGATCAATAGCTCCCAGCCGACGTACTGAGGCAGGAGCTCACTGAGAAATGACTCGGGAGTGCTCAGGTTAAGTGGCTCCTGAGTGAATAGCAGCGTTACCACTGCGCGCAATAGCAGCACAGCCGCCAATAGCGTGCTGCCGACCGCCATCGCGTGCAGATTCTTGGCGTTGAGCGCGCGCAGACGGTGATTGCGGCGCTCGCGCCAGAGGAACTGCGTGCACTGGGCCTGGTACTTGAGCAGCAGCAGCGCCAGCACACCCCACACGAGCGCCGAGTACTCTGCATGCATGGACGTCACCTTGGCTTCGGTCAGTTGTGGTGTTGTCGCTGAGTTGCTTGTATGGTGATGATGCTTGTGTTGTTGTTGTTGTTCCACCTGCAACAACGCGCCTCGGAGACACGCGAAGAGCGTCGCGAGCAGCGACAGCAAAGCGCAGAAGCCCACAAACGCGACGCTCACCCACGACGAGCAGCCGATTCTGGTTGGCCAGCGATGCAGATGCACAACCGAGGCGTAGAAGAGCACCAAGTAGCCGTAGAGCGCGACGAGCAGCACGCTCGGCATCTCCAGCAGCCAGAAGAACGCGCTCGCCTTCCATGACGCCAGCCTGTCGTCACCAACACCGTCAGTACCAGCAAAAGCACCAACTTCTGCCAGCACATACAGCGTCATGCGCAGCACAACGAGCACGCCGCTGAGCCAATAGAGCGGCGCGTGGAAGCTCTGCGCCAAGAGCACGCCGTCTCGACCGCCGCCACCGCGGCTCCTCTTGTTGTTGCATTGGCGTTGCGCGCGTTTCCACAGCCGCGTCCTGGCACGAGAGACGAGCGTCGCCCGCCACAGCACGTGTGCGAGCAGCAGCAGTAGCACCGCCAACATCGCGAGGCTCCGCATCTTCCCACTTGATCGGCGTCGCTCCTCTCGTTCGTGCTTCTCTTGCTTTGCTTCTCACGGAAAGAGCATCTCGGTGTGCTCATTATTCTGCCGCAAAATAAGGATGCGTCCTTCAAAACGAAACCCATTTTCGAATAGAAGGAGTCATCTTTTACAAAACAGGGTGCTTTTCCCAGCAGCGTTTGAAGGTTCTCAACACTTTGTTTTCCCTATTCACCTCATTTGTTTGTGGAACATTTCATTGAATGACACTCAAGATATAAAATGTATCAAACAAAAAACTGTCGAACTCGCGCCACAGCAAATGGCTCGCAGGACATGGCAGTTTGCTTTTTGTTGGCTTTCTTTCTCATGGAGCGCCTGAAGCAGAGCGTGTGGCGCGTGCGCCTCCGCCCGCAGTGTTTGAAAGTTGTAGTGATCCCGACAGTTGCGACCAATATGCCGTCTTCCTTACGAATATA